>JABUQX010104451.1:10000-33818 GCA_015478945.1 Trachelipus rathkii | reverse complement strand
GAGTGTATTAGCAGTTGTAAAAATTGATACTGATACATCAATCTCTCTGAGTTGGAACCCTGTTTGGGCTTTGACCCAAGTGTGAGCAGGGAAGCTTTTGGGAAGAGAGTATTCTTCCGGCTTCTTTTTAGTGGTACAAACACTTGTGCTAATTAACAGCGACGGCTCATGGATTGAAACTCATGCAGGAGAGAAAAAGAGATTCTATCATTTTTCAAACTGTCAATATTATAGCAGTTGCTAAATGATACTAAGACATCATCCCTGAGTAGAGCATATGTTTGGACCATTGACCCGATTGTGAGCGGGGTAAGATTTTTGGCAAGAAATATTTTCTAAATAATCTTTCAGCTGGTCTTGCGTCAAGGATGCTAAAAATACGTTCTTGCAAATATTCTAAAGAGTGAGGCTTGAGTTTCGAACCATCAGGAGAAAAAATAAGGATTATATATATTATATATATATATATATTATATATAATACATATATATATATAATATTATATAATAAATATAAATAATATTAACTTATAGTACTATATATTATATATATTATACTATATTATATTTATAGCTCATATCTAAAGTCATATTATCATATATATATTATCATATATTATAATAATATATAATATTTATATAATTAAAGCTACATAACAAAGCAGCAATATATCTCATGAGACAGGAGAAATAATTAAACTGGATGATTGATTTTTAGTTTATTGATTATCTTTAATAAAATATAAATATTAATTGGGAATAAAATAATAAATAATTTAAAGAATATATTTTAATAAAATATTGTTTATATTCAAAAGAAAATTAAATATCAATTTCTACGTTTCTGAACCACTCACACACTCTCACTCTCGTGACCCATTCTTTAAGCTTGGCACGTTTCTGAACAATTCCACGTTCTGAACAATTCCTACTCGTCGGTAACAGTGGCCTTATGTCAAGGCAAGCACACACATTGTCAATCTTCATTTCTTATTGGTTCTATTCTAATTTGTCAAGCGTCCTGAACTTTCTTAGAACAATTGTTTATATTCCTTACAAAATTAATAAAGAATAACATACAGAAGACAGTGATATTAACAGTAACAGAATATATACTAAAAACATAAAAGAATTACATGTATATCTCTAAAATCGATTTTATGAATTGGTTCATCTGGTTGACTGACTGGAGGTTAAATTTTTAACCCAAAAATTTAAGAATATATATATATATATATATATATATATATAATATAATATTATATATATATATATATATATATATATTATATCATAATATATATATATATATAATTATATATATATTAATATATATATATATATATAATATATATATTTATATAAATAATATATATAATTTCCCTCTGTTGTAGGGAAGAAGAATTCCAACTGATATGTTTGCCGTAAGAAAGCGATTTAAAGACAGGGAGCTGGGTAGGCCGTAGGCTGCCAGATTTTTTTCACCAATGCGGACAGTCACCTTCATGCCTAGGCATACTTTATAGAATATACCAGTATAGACGCTAGAATATCCTATATTCAAGCATATATTATTATATTATAACCAAAAATATTTTAACATTTTAGTAGTAAATAGAAAACTCTTTATATCCTAATAAATAAATACCTTACTTAATTTGAACCAGGAATTGTACTTGACTTTACACTGTCCCGCATGGTAAAGATTTTTCGGACAAAAGATCTAAAAATAGTGAAATGCAGGACAGTCCCGCAAAATACACACTAAGAATGATCAATGCATGCCTCGGGTTTCTGGGGAAAAGCAACTGATTTCATTTGGAAACAAGCAATGCTGATATTATTTATATATATTATATATATATATTAATATATATATATATATATATAATATATATATATATATATATATATATATATACCTCATATATATTATATATATATAATATATAATATATATATATATATATATATATAATATATATATATATATATATAATACAAAAAGCTTTGCTTAAAAGCTTAATCTAGCTCGTTTGTGTGCTTCACTAATGCCTTTAAACAGATCTGCTCTGCTTCGTCGAAGTCTCGCATAAAATACCAATCCGAATCAGAAACTATTACGCGCGAAAAAACATAACAATCTTTTGTAGTTCCAAAGAATAAGTATGTAACGTTTATTTGTTTGAATGGCGAGGTTTCTTTAGACAGTAACTATAATATAATATATAAATATAATATATATATATATAGGTATATATTATAATATATAAATATATATATAATATTATATATATATAAATTATTATATATATATATTATATATATAATATATAAAAATAATATATATTATATATATATACAAGATGCGACCGCGTAATGTACCGGTACATGTATCGGCTGATACTTTGTCGTACGTATCGCCATATTTGAAATACGATTAACGATCGCCAATCAAATTTTTGTTACGACCGAAAATCTAATTTATTCGACATTTGGTGTATTTCCAGCTAGATTTAAAAATTTTTTTAATAGGTTTTTTGAAATTTTAATAAAGTTTTTTGAAAACTTTTTATTATATATGAAAAATAGCCTCCAAATATCATATTTATAACTATGGCGATACAATATAAGACCCAGCTATTACCTATTCATAACTTGAATAATTTCAAATATCCTATGAACGAAAGTATTTAAAAATATTTAGAAAATGACCTTGAAAAAATGTTGCAAATTCTCTCATACTATACGCATGCTTCAATTTTTAAAAATTATGCCATATTACTTTTTAATAGAGAATAATATATTTATTTCCACTCACTGCACGCACGGATGTAACTATCTTCATACCCCTCCAGTCAATATTTAGCACTAAAGTTTTATAAAGCACATAAACTCACCAATTTTTAATTACGTATGTGTAATGCCCCAAAATGACCCTTGCTAGAAAACCAAAAGCTCATGAGATAAAATAATATAAATAATCTGAGGTGTGTGGTTGTTTGTGTGTGCGTGTGTGGTCTCAGCTAATGTCAAACACGAATATTCCGTAATGCTGTCATTATTTAGAACTGTAGAATAAGAGGGTCTCTGTATAGCGAAGCTCATAACTTTCAATTTCATAAAATTAGTAAATCGCAAAATTATTTAGGGTTCAAAGAGACAGTCATCTCGATTCATAAACGCAATACAGCGGAAAAATACGTGCTCTCCGTAATAGTTACCCAAACATGTTAGGTTAATAGGTTTTAGGAGCATGTGATTTCTGGGGGGGGGGGGGTGTGAATATTTATCCCACGCAGCGGGTTTGGCGGGGAGGAATTGGTGGCGAGGGATATTGAGGAAGTGGTGGCATTTGGGGGGGGGGGTGGTGTCGAAACTCCCCCAAATACAGCGTACATATATTATAGTACCATTATAGCTTAGATTACGAGAACAGTTATGATTATTAACCAAATATTGATTTATGAACTCGTAAACAATCCGTTTTTTACCATTCCATAATATAGTATATATTCTCGTATATATAGGAAATCTCTTCCTTAGATATTCTATTCAGATTAATGTAGTACATCTTATCTAAGCATGATATCAATTATACGCTGTGCAGCGATAATTTGTTATCTGAACTCTTAATAATAACCAGATTACGCAAAGTTCTAAGCCCGTATGAATCCACCATGTTTTCATTTGCCAATGTGATATTTTCTCACGGAGGTCGACTATCGGACCATGAGTGATCCACTTAAAGGTATATTAAACGAATCACGGTGTTGTTGTTATCCCCTTGTAACACGATTTTAGGATAGCGCCAAAAGTATACTTCCAGTGTGAGTAGCCACGTATCTAAGGCCACGATACTAGGACCCATGTTTCCTATCACTTACCGGGCGTTGGTATCGTTTAATGATGTGCACACCCTGCGACGTGCTGGGATCCTTCATGCTGGATAAAAGTTGTTTGACTGTTCGTAATAGGTACGTCACAAGGAATGTCTGACAAATTAGTGTCCAGAAATCTTTTGAGTCATTCCGTTATCTAGTTTATGATCGTAGAAATGTTCCGGCCCCGATTCAGATATATAATCTAGCAGATTTCACACTTGAACATTTCATTTATCAATCTACTTTGTGGCGCTGGTAAGGAATATCGGAGGGCTCGTTCCGACCCTAGCTACTTAAAGCCAACTCCAATTTAAGGCAGTGCCAATATTTGGCTTAAAACTCGTCGTCGCCATTGCAAGATCCATGCCACAAATACGGGAGCGGAAGGCTGAACCCGGCACGCAGCGGTACTCTAGAAGATAGATCAATATTGTCGAACATAGGAACACAGTTGGAATAACAGGAACTAAACGTCGAGCGTCCGGGAATTCGCACGGGATGCAGACCGTGCACAATGTGATAGGACTCGTATAATGAAAATAAGGATAACAATAATGAAAGAAATCACCGCTTACATTTTAGTTGTTCTGCCCCGTAAGTAGGTGTGGATGGTCCACGTTGATACACAAATTAAAGAAAGTCCCAACTACGGCAAAAAAAAGGAAGCATATTAGCGGTGATGCAGAGTTGACTTCAGTCCGATGGATGGCGAGAGGTTAGTTGGGTCGAACATTATTTTTGAAAACCTGTGTACAATCTGTACATTATAATGGAATGCGTTCCAAACGATCTGGGTATCTCCGTCTATACACATTCGTAGCTCTGTGGGCATTCTTGTCTATCTCAAGAGATAAACGCCCTCAACCATATATCTGTCAGTTCCTGGGTTGAATACATATTATTAGGCATAGTAGTTTATGCGGATGTATAGCGAAATATTAGACTCACTTGTTGCTAGACACACGCATTATTAGAAATCGTACAGTGCTCGTCTAACTATTGATACAGGATAATAGGTACAGGAATACCAGGTCTCCAACAGAAGTTATGGTGGTGAGCGAGCTATTCGAGTGCGTCGTGTGGCGACGTGAGAGTGTGTCATAATTTAGTTGACTTGACACAGTACTTAGCAAATGTAGATATTAAATATATTTCACATTAAAATGTGATATGCCCTTCATGGGAAGGATTTATCATGGGTTAACGTACCCACCATTACAGACTGTTCTTGAATCGTATTACACACTCACACACTCACTACTCACTAACTATTTCCCACAGACTGAACACAATATGCTGCAAATAATCTGCATCCCCGATCAGAAGGATTTTGCACAGGAAATAACATCTTTGGATCTTAAGGATGCACCGGGTCTCAATAAAACTACCATAATTCTGCCATAGAATGCAATTCCAGCATCGAAACCTACGAGCGCGTATTATATTGAAATTATATATATGACGGTTTCTGATGATGACCAGGAAAATTCAGAGCATTAATTCTGTGCAGTAATGTGCAAATACGCGATAACCTATATTATTGATTTTAGCAATATTCTATATAAAACTCGTGAACCGAATTTAATTAAAGACACCTTTTATATATGAACAACAAAATTTCATAAATAATACATAAATGCCATCATTACAGGAAATAATTCCTTCTTGTCGTTTCAAAATATATAGTGCATTTATAGAATGTTGAAGTAAGTATATATAATAGATGGGTATATAGTATATATATACTAAGATATCATTATGAAATAATATTCATATACCAATTTATAAATATATATAATACTATTAATCATAATAATAAAACATTTAAATTTTTAAATAATATATACTATAATATAGATACTACTCCCATAATTCATCCCAAAGTCTAAAATCTGATATAACAGAAACTAATATCATAAAGCATTTTACTATGACGTATTAATATGAAGAACGATTTGTTGAAATTCATTCTATCAGTATGTTTTTACCAGCGATATATGAAAAATGTATCGATACATATGACTCGTCTAACTGTAACCAAATTGTTGAGTTTTTAGTATGTTTCATAAGGTTTCTTCAATGTTATCGGCCATCTAAGGCTATTTCGCATAGTAGCGATGTACCGGTAAATCGCCCATACACAATTTTTCAATGTACCGTGCCCATCACTGTAATAATATATAATTATGATTACTTAGTCATGTGTTTTTACATTGTAATTATTCGGCTTCTTGATGCATGACTGTGCATTCCCCCACCTCTCCATAGTCTATGTGAAATTCCGTGGTAAGAAGATGAATATAATTAATATATATATATATAATATATATATAATATATATAATATATATATATATATTAAATATATATATATATATATATATGATATATATATATATATATTATATATAATAAATATATATTAATATATAATATAGTATATTATATATTTAATATATAATATATATATATATATATGTAATAATATATATATACTTATAATATATATATATATATTATAATATAATCTTCATCTCTATGGACCCCTCCCCAAAATTTAGGGTGTAGGCGCTAAGTACAAACATCTGAGGAAAAATAAGAAAATGGATAAGTATAAAAAACATGGACCTTAAATTCCTAAAAGAATAAGCCACCTCCCTATACTCGTTCCATCCATGCCACTATATTCTGAAAAACTCACGCTCACTGCTCAAGTCTCATGAGATAAAAAATATTCCTCTCCTAAGGTTCACCGAGACTGCGACAGATCTCACTATGGGTATTCTCATCAATGTAGGGTCAATACCTACTTGAGTAACCAGGCTGGAGCCTCAACATAACACATACTCACCCCTCCTAACACTCAAAAAAACCTCAGACCTATTACTCTTCATTATTAATGTCACCTTTACTTCTTCACCGTTGTGCAAAACTCGCATTTACACTATCCTATTCAGGATTATCCTTCCGACTCATTCACTATTTCTCTCAGTCTCCAGCCGGTTGGTATTCCAGCATCACTACAATACAACTTAAAACATCTGTCTGAGCATATTAAGTACAACTGACTATCTATTCATCCATTCATTTTATGACCAAGCCATTCTCAATGTAACCTCCGCTTCATTCTCTCATTTACACCTTTCCTCACACACAAATCTCCTAAGAGCTCATTCTTTGCAATATTATCAATTCATTCTCACCAACACGTCCCTACGATTAGATCTCCATCTGAAAACATTGTTACGTTGCTATCCTATACTTTTTTATCTAATCATACCATTACTTTCATACATTACTATTCAACACAAGTTATATAACATATCTCTCGCTAGAAAACTCCACCCACTCGAAGGCGAGGTATCTGCTTAACATGGCTCCACACAGGATGCATAATGTCAACCAGACCGACCATTCCATAACATATGCACACAAAATTATATGTTCTCTAGCTTCACTCGGTGAAGCCGATCAATCCAGTTACTGCTTCTCCATCCCATACATAGCTGTAGTCCTAGAGATACTTCTTATATATCCCGGACACTGTCTCTTACAATGTGAATCATAATAAAAAATATGCCAAACTTCTCCACTACGCGCGGACTCTTCATATCGTACTACTCACATACAGCGAATCACCTACTCTCTCTCTCACTACTCTCGTCATGAGCCTGTTGTAATATCTCCCGATAACAAAATTAGTAGAGTGACCAATCTGATAAACTCTTGTGGTTGATACCCTCTGCCTGATAATCTCTTCTACCACACTCACACTTTACTCTAACCATATCGTATGCAAAAATATTCTTTTCTTGATATATCAGCATCATCTCCCTTACCCTTACCTACCTTCCTAAATGCACACTCTCCTTCGTATTATTAATCCAATTCACCCAATTCCTTTACTGATCCATAAACTAGCTCACTCAACCTCGTCCTCTCTCTCCCGGTCTCCACCACCCGCACACTATATATACACTCATATAGCCTAAGCACTCAAATTTATATAATCCTCATACTATTACATTCACACTTATACTGTTCAATCTATCAATCACATAATGACCATAACTCACATATCTCATATAGTACTCTCATCGTATTATTATTCCTTTATTTTAAGCCTTTCATTCAACATCTAAAAAAGCAAGAACTTATATACCTAATTTGGTTCATTCATCTATATATTTATATATAATACTTCTAGATTCCCTCTTATCACTATCCCGACACACATTACTACATTTCTATTCTTATCACACTATCATTTCTAATCTGACCCCCTCTTCTTCGCTGCTAATCTAGAGTTGCCTATCTGCGAGAGTCTAGTCCAAGTCCTTATTATCTAATAAATTCTCACAATTCTCCCGAACTTCATGAGTACGGAGATTTCTCATAAGGGCGCGTCTAACTGCAATTCTTGTGATTACAGTTACAGAGCTCTTCTCATTTACATAACCCAATCTTCTCATCTATTCCTCTCACTACAAACATCTCCAAACTTTCCTATCTCTGTTCCGACGGCTCTAACTCTCATCTGTAACATATAAACATCTTGCAATGAACATAAATACTTTTTATACTTTAGCGAGGAGACTATCAGCATAGCTCAACTTCAGTGGGTGCTCTATCCTCAGGGCACACTACCACCAAAGGATAGTGCATATCGTTGCAATATCTGATGCCATAATGCGCGTTTGTTTAACTAATTCTTCATCGTCTGCCTCAGATTGTGACATCCAGTTTGATTGTCATCAGGGCGCTACTCTTATATCCTAATCCTCTCCTATTAGATGTATTGTTTCTTCAATATTGGTGGCCGTGATCCAGTTCCTATCACTGCCCAACAATTTCTCCACATTATAATCATTCGTGATGCAATAGTGGGCTAGTAGTTCACCTGAATGGCAACAGAGGATTCTTATACTAATCTACCTCACTACACTCTTTACTAGTGATATATATATATACCTATTCTATGCGATCACTTGTTCCTCCATATCCGTTAGTCCGTCTCAGATTGAATTAATTTCAGCGACCCTCGCACTGGAACATTCCCTCTCTTTCAACACTACATGTATCTTAACACAACACTGAGCACGATGCCTTTATCATCGCTGGTAATGCTACACCTCTCAGTTCAACTTTCAAATCAAACCCTTTCTTTGTTCGTACTGCGCCACATATCGCTAACGCTCGAAGAAAGGAACCCTTTTCTACCTTTCATCCATACTCATTCACTATTGTAGTGAAATATCTCGTCGTCAGATCTATATGCTCAGGTCAGTTTCGTTTAGCGCATCAGTCCATTATATACACAGCGCAAACAATACTATGAGTATTTTTGGATATATCCGTCGGCTATCTATCATCTGTTATCCATGCTAGGTATGTCACAACCCTTCACTCCTCTTCATAACGGTATATCCTTCCACCGCTCACATTCAATTCTTATCAACCGTATTTGCTCGCTTGCGGCACAATAACCTTCTCTGATTTTTCTTCAGTTCTATATTCTCAATTCGTCTATATTCCTTCTCCTCTCTATGCTCTTTATTTCGACACTATCTAGAAAAAGGCTCACCATGCTCCTACAGTGAGTAGAGTCACCAAATGATATAAAAAAACCCAATAAATAAATAATACCTTGCCTCACTCTAATTATTCCTAGCTATATATATATAGCTTATACTGCATTGTCTAATTAACTCGTCGATCAAACATACTTTGATTCTTTCTAAGTAGTACTCTACACCAACACCATAATTAATACCTATACCATACATTATGAGTCACTCACATTAGACTTTCCCCGATATTATATATTACCTTGTCATACGTATATGTATTTATAAGTTTACCATATAAATCACTAATATTAATTAATAATATATACTATTCATTTATCTCACTAACGGTCCATCTAATATAAGAAATATCAAACGTATTTGATGGTATTACGCGCACATATATATGTATAATGAATAATATATAGTCATCAGGTTTTTTTATCTATATCTGGCTACTAAAATTCTTCTTTATTTATTCTACATAAATTGTTACCAGAAGTCCTATTATTTCAGTTTGCAAATGGGGGAGAAAGTGCCAAAAATTTCGCTTAAAAAAAGAAATAAGTTGAAAATAGTTGTTATATGAGGAAATAATAAATTAAAACTGCCAACGCATATCACAAATCAACAAAATCGATTTGATCTCCCTCTCAACGAATAGTTTAATGTTTGATGTGTCCTTCACTGAACTTTACTCAAATTTTACAACCTTAATGACTTATATTCCTTTGCTTTTGAATTCGCTTTTGATTTCTCAAATAATATAGCGTCATGGCCTTTAAAAAAAAAATAAAAAAAAAATAAAAATAATAATAAAAAAAAATATATTAAGAGTAGTTCCTAAAAAAAATTTAATTAAGTATTTTCTTAATTCATTTTAATATTTTTTTTGTTTACTGTAGTTAATCCTTCCAAAAATTGTGGTCATATTGTTGTAAATTACCTTCACAAGTTAAAAAGAAAAGATAATTTGTCTTTTAAGTTAATACTTCGAATGGTTCTGAAACTGGGGAAAGTTTTAAAACATTTTGTAACCTTATAACTAAAGATTGAATGGTAGTTTAAATTTTAAACTAAATAATTATTTCAAATTAAAAGTCTTGAGCAGTTGTCGAGGGGGGAAAAAGAAAGAGTTTTAAGTTAGCGCTTTTTCCTATTATATTAATTTTAACATTCTATGTGTCAATTCAGCAAATATAAGAGTATTGGTGTGTGTGTGTGTGTGTGTTTGTGTGTGTGTGTGTCTCTCTCTCTCTCTCTGTATGTGTGTGTAGGTGTGTGTGTGTGTGTGTGTGTGTGTGTGTGTGTGTGTGTGTGTGTGTGTGTGTGTGTGTGGTGTGTGTGCATTGGTCACTTATTGCAAAAAAAAAAAGTTTACAAAATATAATTTTATATTGAAAAATACATAAAATATTTTAAATATTAAACACCGAACTATAGGGGAAAATTCTATAACATACCATATTTAAATATACATTTATTTTTTCAAAGTTTTAACACATCAAAATATATAATTTAAATAATATTAATTAAAATAATTTATAATTGAATATACAATAAATTAATAATTAAAATTTATTCATTTTCCCATTCAGAGAAAAAATACTTAATGAATTAAAAATGACCCTTATACGTGAGCTACATAAGGAATATTGTTGGAACTGTCACAAAACTTATCCATTAAACAGTTTAAATGCGTATCGTATGTGATAACAACTCGGACTCGCTTGGCAAGGGTCCCTGGTTAGATTCCTAAAGAGAAATTTTTAAAGAAAATTTTTCTTTCTAGATGAATTAGATGAATAAGTAAATAAATTAATGAAACTCTATAGACATGATGAAATACTTTAGGAATTTTCATTTTTATTATTTATTATTATATCTATTTACATTTGAGAATAGGAACATTAAGAAAACTTTTCCGTGACACAGGGTTGCACTGTAGACGTTGCGGGCAAGAAAGGAAGAGGGTTACGACTACAAGAGAAGAGTGATATCTGTAGATGAGGGAGTTACGAAACAGTGGGTCCACTAGTACTGAGCTTTGGAATGACCTTAGGACAGCAAATAATATGCTGATTTCAGCCGTAACTCTCAGTGGACTGCTCCATAAAGCATGGTTGACAAGTAGAAGGGCTGTCATGCGCCACTGCTCACCACCGTGCACAAAGTACAACGAATACGGTTTGCTAATAATCACACACATTAAAACGTCGATGACTGAAAGCGTGTGTTGTTCAAAGACGAAACCATGGAATGCCTGAGATCTGCAGATGATCGTGGTAGTGTGTGTCGAAGACGTGGTGAGCGTTATAGCGCATGTAACATCGTGGCATGGGAGCCGTTCGGGGATGAGTCCAAAATATTCTGGGGCGATATTTGCTTCGATGTACGAACTATCCTCGTCCCTATTCACCGGAGATTGTTGAATGCACCATGCTACCTGGAACACATACAACAGGACCATGTTTTTTTTTTTCATCGCCCCGTTCATAGGGGACGATTTCCACCTAATGCACAATAATGCTTGCCCACACATTGCAAGGACAGTTACGGACTACCTACGCGTGATCGATGTAAAAATGATGGGCTTGCACCTACGATATCTAACCCGAACCACCGCATAGTGCACCTTTGGGATCACGTGAAGAAGTCAGGTCGACGATCTGCACTCGCTCCTCTTACCATCGAAAAGCAGGAAAACGTGTCATTATGTGTACTAACTAGTACTATAATTTTTGGCAAAATTATAATAAAACCCAGTAAATATCACTATTCACTAGATACTCATTCATTCTAGACTCGTAAGGCTTCTCAAGTCATGGCACGTTACCACTAGTCCAATCCTATAGCAAGAGGTAGGATGCTACGCATATAACAGTTACATATAACTAGTCGTTGACCTCAGCATGCACCAATGGTTGGGACAGCTGTTCACCACCTGTACACTTAACCATAACAGGTACGTGACAATCGTAGTAATAAGTTGTGTTCCGAATTGATAAAAACAAATTATATACGGCGTGGCAACTACTTTTTTCAGTGTACTATACTCTTGTCTGATTGCTGCTTTTGTCACTATTGAACACAGGCACACTATAGAAACTTGTATTAGTGTATTAACGTACAAACTCAGCTGTTTGAAGATCTCAGATGTGAGACATAGACGCTCCAAAATTTCTTATATCTTGTGCAAGATGATGATATATTCTTGAACAAGAATTTCACATATATTCTACAAAAAAAACTATAGTATTACGGTTATCTAAATAGTACTTGTTTTAACTTGAACAGGCGATCTCGTCTCACTAGGTACCCTACATATGAAGAAGAATTTCAATTTATTAAGTCGACAATAGGTCAATGTAAGACTTTATAATTTCCTGATCAGATGTTTGTATCCGGAGAACCTCTATTGTTTTATATAATATTAAATTTTTTTATTTAATTTTATATATAATATAATATAATATTATATATATTATATAATATATATATATATATATATATATATATATATATAATATAATAATATATATAATATATAATATATATATATATATATATATATAATATTATATATATTAATATATATATATATATATATATATATATATATATATTAATAAATATATATATATATATATATATATATATATATATATATATATATAATATGTGTGTGGGTGTGTGTGGGGGTGTAGGTGTGTGTGGGTGTGTGTGTGTGTGTTGTGGTGGTGTGTGTGTGTGTGTATGTGTCGTGTTGTGTGTGGTGTTGTGTGTTGGTAAGAGATAAAAAATAACCTAGTAAGTATCAAGGCTCGAAGAAATTACAAGCGCGTGAAACACAACTACAGAAACAAAAACAAAATAAGGTTAGTAATAAGTAGAACAATTAAGAACAGATTATAGAATACCACAAAGAAAAGTGAGGAGAATCGCAATAGAATAAATTAAAACATTCTCAAAATAAACAAATAGGGATCAGAAATATTGCAGGTATCTATCTGCAGTAGACTAGAAATTATATATATATATATATATATATATATATATATATATATATATATATATATATATATATATATATATATATATTATATATATATATATAATAATATATATATATATATAATATATATATATATATATATATATATTTATATATATATATATATTTATATATATATAAAGAGAGAGAGAGAGAGAGAGAGAGAGAGAGAAGAGAGAGAGAGAGAGAGAGAGAGAGAAGAGAGAGAAGAGAAGAGAGAGAGAGAGAGAGAGAGCCTTTGTTAGTTAGTAGTGCAAGAGAAGCATGTGGATGCTAAAAGTAGAAAGTAAGAATGTTAACAGTGAATGGTGGAATGAAAATGTGATGTAAGAGGTTAAAAGTAAAAAAGAGTCATGGTTGAATGTGCTAAAAGCCAATGATGAGGTTTCAAAAGAAAGGTGTTTGGATTTATGTAAAGGAAAAAGGGAAGACTGAAGTTACATACGTAGGAGGGGGGGGAAGAGGTAAAAAATGGGTAAATGAACAGATTGGAAAAGGAGGATGAATTGGACTTACAAGGGAATAGAAAGCTCTTCTGGAAGGAGCGCGAAAGGTTAAGAATGAGAATAAGGGGAATCTCCTTAGAATAATGAATAGAGAGGGTGCTTTCGCAACTGATGAAATGGATGTGAGGAAAGTGTGGAGGAAACACTTCTATAATCTGCATAACATTGGCAGTAATGAAGAAGTGATAGTGAATGTATGTAGGGTTGATGGTGCAAGAAGAAATAGTTATTTGGATAGGAGTAATTAATAGGAGGACCAGTGCTACGTCGTCCATATCTCGCGACTCTCGTAACTTAAGTGCGCGACTTATATAGAGTGACAAAGTTGAATGCACATCGCTAGTCCATAAATAATACACATCCTCCTCACGCTCTCAAACGAACGCACTACTCCACAGCTCATGCTATCTGAACGAGAATCAACTCTCACTTTCAGGAAACACTCTGTGAAGCGAGCGTGTCGCATATGATGTGGCTATAGTCACTCGCCAGATACATATACATAATAGATGCAGCTCTCCTCTACTGAGAGAAGACCATTAGAATATGGACTCTACATCAAAGCACACGTATGAGAGCACTCTCTCTCTCACTCTATCCAATTTTAAAGAAGTAATATGGCTTCAATACTTCTTGGTTGGAAAGAGTGCGTCGGTGACTGAGAGACTGACTAGCAAAGAACAAGCATCCCACTTTAGAAGTATGGTAAGTCCGGATACACTCCAAATATCACAATCTCTAACACTATAGCACTCAACGACAGCACACAAGCGCAAGAAGAAAAATTTATATTTAGTTTTATGCGACTGTAAACAAGCGTATGAAACAGAGATAAATCGGGAGCTCTGCTGACAGTGTTAGTGATATATGGTGTGGTGTTAGACTACTGAAAGAAATTCAAAAAGTATGTTGACGACAGTTAAGCATGCGTAAGAATAAATAGCGGAATGAGGCAGGGAGTTTTATGTCTCCCTGATTATTTAATTTCTATATGGTATTGGGGGTATATAAAGAATTCGAGGTAGGGATGGCAGGGAAGGTGTTAAAAAAATTAATGGGAGGGATTGGAAGAGTGATGGGTGACCCTGCTTATTGTACGCGGATGATTTGTTTACTTTGTGTCCGAATCTTGAGATAGTTTGAGGGGACAAGTAGAGGGGTTTGGCAGGGTTGCAAAAAGAAGGGTTTGAAAGTTAAATGTAGATAAGGAGTAAGGTATATGGTGTGTGGAGTTGAGGAGGTTCCGCGTGTTAAATTATTTTTAGAACGCGTGAGCAGTTTGGAACAAGTATGTGAGTTTATATATTTAGTGATATATTCGGATTGAGAAAATGAGGGAAAAAAAAAGTACGGATGGAGAAGTTGAACTTCACCCATCTTCTAAGGTGGCTGGTTGTCAAGTCAAATTCCTTGGATGGATCGGTTAAAAGGGACTAAGTCTTGAGTGCCATATGTTTTGCCTGATGGTATGTTGCTGCCTGTGTTAATGTATTAGTAGTGAAACTATGTAATAAGAGGTATATGTCTAAGATGTATTATGTTCAGATGGACTCTCGTAGGGGGGTTTATGTGTGAATAATGATAAAATGATGATATGAACCAATTAGGAGATTGTGCGGTTTGTGAAGAAAGGGCGTAAACTGAAAAATAAAACGAGCAGTACATTGAGATGTTTGGTATATGGATATGGGAATAGATGACAGTTAAGTGGATGTATAGTGGTGAGTGTACTAGTAACCGACCGGCTGGGAGACCGAAGAAAAACTGGATTTTGTCAGTAAAGGAATGTGAGTTTGGAGAGGCGAGAAGAAGGTACATATAATAAGATAGGAATTGTGGAGCTTTGTGGTGGGGATATACGTTAGCGGTCAGGCCCAGAGTATGGAATCACACCACATTGACGGAGGATACCACATTGAGGGTCCTTTGCAGTCTCGTTGAAGCCCTAGGTGGATTTTTCTGAACTACGACGAGTTCTCAAGTAAGGGTCATATTCTCCCTACAACTCTTTCTGTTTTCCGCGTGTAGCTGCTCACTCACCCCCCCAGTCTGGGGAAATGAGATAGATGATTGATGACGTATAGATGATGATGATGATGATGATGGTGATAATAATACTTATATATATATATATATTTAATAATATATATTATATATATATAAGGTAGTAATATATATTATATATATATAATATATATATAATATATATATGATATATAATATATATATAAGATATATATATATGTATATAGTGTTATTATATATATAGTATATACTTATATATATATATATATATTATATATATATATATATAATATATATTATAGTGGAATAAAACAATAAACTTTCTATATATTCTATAATTTCGATATATATATAATTAAACGATAAAAATATAAATGCTATATATATATTCATCTTCTCCACGGATTCCAAAGACTAGGGGTGAGAATGCACAGCATGCATCAGAGCCGATATAAATCAAGTAAAAGAAACATGACCTAAGGAACTAAGTATATAATAATATACAGTGAGTGGACGTAATGAAAACTTGGTTGCGGGCGATTACCGGAGTACATCGAGGTTACTTCGAAAAATAGCTTGGGCGATACCGGTACTCGGTACTTTGTGAAAACGTTTGGGCGATACCGGTACTTGGTACTGTATCGCCGGTACATCGATACATCGATATGAGTTGGCGACTTTAAAAACTAATATATTGTTAAATGGATTTAATATGTTCCAAATATTTTATTACTATAAGGCCAATAGATTTATGTTGTTCTGTGCTATCTCTTTTAGATTAATTTATATATATTATACATATATATTATTTCTATATTATTATATATATATATAGATCAGAAAATATCTATTATAATTCGGATGTTAATAATATATTTATTATTATTAATATTATAACTAATATCATAAGATTATATTAAATATAATATATGAAGTCGATGCTTATTTAAAAATGGAATGGCAATTATTATTATTATTAATTGTTGAATAAAAGGATGTCTAAATTAAATCGGAGAGTTATTTGCTAACATTATAGGTTATTCGCGTATGCACACGCACAGTATGCGAATTTCTCATGAACTTCCAAATTTTCAATAAAACCGGAGTTTCGATGCTGAAATTGCATTCTATGCCAGAAATTATTGATAGTTATTTTATTGGTATTGGTGATTGCTGTTGATACAAAACGTTGTTTCCTAGCAATCCTCGTGGGAAGATATTTGCTAGCACTATGTGTCCACAGCGGGAGGAATAGTTACTACACCAATAGTTAGTGTAATACGTTCAGAAAAGTCTGAATGGGGGTAAACCCATATTAATCCTCCATGAAGGGCATACACATTTATGTGTTATATATATAGTAACTTATGCTAGGTATTTGTCAAGCCAAACTAATTATGAATTTCCGAAGGGGGTTAATATAGTCACACTACTCTGTTGGGGGACCGGTTATTCCATAAAATCGCTACAACAGTTAGCACGGAGCACTTACGAATGTATAATTCTGGTCTTAGCACAGCTATTTAATTGTACATCGGATAACAACTATGATCCTAATAATATGTAACAACCTAGGAAACATCAACGGATATATGGTCTGAGCGTTCTATTCTGAAGACAAGAATGCCCACAGAGCTACGGAGGTGTAAAGACGGAGATATCCAGATCGTTTGGAACCGCATTCCACTATAATGTACAGATTGTACACAGGTTTTCAAGAATAAGTTCGACCAACTGACCATCTCGCCACCCAAGTCAACCTCCCACCCGTACCCCTGACATGGAGTTTGACTTTCTATTGTATACCACGGAACACCCAACAACCTACTTACGGCAGACAAGAATGGTACGTTGCATTCTACATATGTACAATTTTTCATTACAGAGCACACACTGTGTGCACGGTCTGCATCCCGGCGATTCCGGACGTTGGTTGGTAGTTCGTAGTCCAAATGTGTTTCATGTTTGACAATAAACTTGAACGGGCAGCTCCGTATTTTGGGGACGGATGAGGCCAGGTTTACCAATATGGGCACGATTAGATGGTTGACTTATCGGTAACTGGACCGAGGAAGCATCGCATATCACCTAGCACGCAACACCAGGTAGTTTACTCCAAAAATGTGTAGTGTGAACTGCGCTAGATAATATACTGATCGGGCCGGACAATTACCATATAAACCTTAGATAGCGAATGAATCAAGAATTTCTGGAGCACTAACTTTGTCAGACTTCCTTGTGACTACCATTACAGACAAGTCAAATTTGTACTACCAGCATGAAGGATTCCCAGCACATACCAAGGGCTGTGCAACCTCATCTAAACGTAACACACCCGGGTAGGTGGGTAGGAACATGGGGTCCTATTCCTGGCCTCCTAGATCACCGGACCTAACTCAAACTGGAGTATTACCTGTGGCGCTACCTGAAAAATCGTGTCTACGGTGGGTACACAACACCAGAAGCATTAGTTAATTACCCTCTTAAGTCGAATCACTCAGGCTTGTCCGATAATCGACTCCGAAAATATCACATTGGCAACGGCATTGCATTGGGTAGATCAGACAGGGCTTGTAACTTGCCCGTATGGAATTAAGAGCAACATTCGCGCACCGCTATAATGTATACATGCGCATGTATAGAATGAAGAATGTACTACATAAATCAGAGATACTACAGGAAAGGATTTTTATACTATACCGAAATAATACTTATGTTATGGACTGTAAAAAAACGGATGTGTTACAGAGTTATAAATCATTTCTGTTATAAATCATAACTGTTCATTCGTAACTAACTATAATGAGTACGGAATATATATAGTACGCTGTGAGAGAGATGGGGTTTCAGACGCTCATCGCAGATGCTTTCAAGCAAGTTTTCTAGCAGTTGTTCTCATTGTAAACTGGTGACATTGGTTTGGTAGACTCTTTCTCTGAAATCTAATGACCATAGAAGAAGAGTGCTTCATAGATCTTATGAATCCTTAAATAAAACTGTTATATATACTGTTAAGACTTGTCAGGAATTTTCGAAGGTTCATGAGCAATTCGCATACAGAGACCCTCTTTATTCCTACAAGTTTCTAAATAACTGACATCATTACGGAAATATTCCGTTGTTGCACATTAGCTGAGACCACACACGCACACACACACACACACACACACACACACATATATATATTATATATATATATTATAATATAATATAATTATAATATAATTATATATTATACTATATTATATATATATATAATATATATATATATATATATATATAAATATATATATATATATATATTAGTATATATATATGAGACCTGTATGTGTTATAAGGGTGAAATGAAGGGTCATTTTGAATTTAAAAAAAATAAGTAAAAATTAAAAAATTGCTAGTAGCATTAAGAATAGCAGTTATACTACTTTAGATGCTAAAAAAGAATTGATGGCACATGGAACGCGGGTAATAATGGCATAGTTTTACACAGGACTTCACTCCCCGTTGCCCACCGACCCGTGATATAGTGCTGGAAAAATAATAATATATCTTTATTCTTAGTTAGTAACAAAAGAATATATAAGCATATTATATTTTTTTAACAAAATTGAAGCATACTGGCTATAGTATTAGTCATGATGTTAATGAAATTGCAGACTAACTTTTTTTCAGGCATCATTTTCTAAAATTTATTTTTTAAAAAACTTTTTCGTCACTACGGATCATTTATAATGATAATTTTTCTTCAAGTTTCATGAAAATCAGTGTAAATCAGCTAGTGTCTTATAATTGATAATTATCGTCTCATATGTTATAAAATATGATTTATTTGAGTAATATTTTTACAATATTATAATTAAAAACAAAGTTTTATCACAAATATTAATAAGTACATTTTCAAAATATTATTTAAAAAAAAATAAAATTTTTTTTAAAAATATTTCTCATAGCATGGGCTTGGCCATAATACACCAAAAATGTACCGAAAAAAGTACGATGTTTATCGGTACCTCGGTACACAAAATTTGATTGTCATTAATACGTTACATCGGTTACATTTCAAAAGTAATTGGGCACGATACCTCGGTATCGGTACAAAAAGTATCGCGAATACATGTACCCCGTACATGTACCGCGGTACTGACTGTCCAATTCTCTTTGTATTATATATATATATATATTATATATTATATTATATATATTAACATTTATAATTAATGAATTTTATTATGTTTAAATTATTATTACTATCTTATATATATAATAATATATATTTAAATAAATAATTTAATAAACCCAAAATCAAATGATATAAAATTGACTATATGATGATATAATATAATATATAAATATAAGATATATATATATAAGTAGTATATATTATATATATTATATTATATAATATTACTCATATATATTAGTTACTGTCTAAAAGACACCACAACTTCATTCAGCACACAAAAATTATACAGTACAAAACATCATTCCTCTTATTTTGTGAGCAGAGCAGAATGAAATTGTTTATGTTTCTCCGGCGCCGGCACTCACGTTATCTTGTTCGGATTGTATTTATGACGAAGACTCGACGTAAGCAGAGCAGATCATGTTAAAGGCATTAGTGAACTACAACACTGAGGCAATGAATAAGCTTTTAGACAATATCTTTTGTTGAGTATATACTATATATATGTATATATCCCTATTACTATTATATTATATAATATATTTATTATTATATAATTAATATATATATATATATATATATATATTATATATATATATATTATTTAATATATATATATAATTATATATATATTATAAATTTATATATATATATATATATATATATATATATTATCTAGCTTGCCCTTGTTTCCAAAACTGAACGTGGGTTGCGCAAAGATGCACAGAAACCCGAGGGCCATGCATTGATCATTCTTAGTGTGTATTTTGCGGGACTGAGATCCATGCATTTTTCACTATTTAGATCTTTTTTGTCCTCGCAAAAAAATATTTACCAATGCGGACAGTGCTAAAGTCCAAGTACAATTCTGGTTCAAATAACCTAAGTAAATTATTGAATTATTAGATACTTTATAAAGAGTTATTTCTATTTACTACTAATTTGATAAATTATTTTTGGTCTATAATATATTAATATATGCTTTTCAAAATGGGATATTCAGGCTTTATACTGTATATGCTATAAAGTATAGCCTAGGCATGAAGGTGACTGTCCAGCATTAGGTTGAAAAAATCTGGCCAGCCTACGGCCATACACCAGCTGCCACTGTCCTCTTTAATCGCTTCTTACGGCAAAATATTGCACGTTTGGAAATATTCTTCTTCCCCTACCACACAGAGGGATATATAATATTAATAATAGAAATTCTTAGTTAAAAAAAAATAAGAATATCAATAATTATATTTATTATTATTACAATCTTTAAAAATATATAATATGTATTATTTATATAGTAATAAATATATATTAATATATATATTATATTATAAATATTAATATATATTATATATATATATATATATATATAATATATATATTCTTAATTTTTTTGTGTTAAAAATTTCACCTCACAGTCAAGGGTTCACACCAGATTGAACAATTCATAAATCGATTTTTAGAGGATATATACATGTTAAGAAACTTTTATTGTTTTAATATGCAACATTCCTAAACTAATGAATGTTAATAACTGTCTTATCTTTATGTTATTCTTTTATTACTTTTGGAAAGATATATAAACTTCTATTTCTGAGAAAGTGTCAGGACGCTTGACTAAATTTGAATATACCAATAAGAATTAAGCTTGGCAGCTTGCCTTACCTTATATTAGACCCTGTTAAGAGGAGAAATTGTTCAGACCGTGCCAAGATACAAGAAGATCCACACCATTGTTTTTTTTTCTAATAATCCGTTCAAGCTAGGAGTGTTCTATTCCGAGCTTTAGATATACTTCTTGAAACAATCTTGATGTGAATTGACATTCACGATCGGTTATAAATTTGTGAATAATGCCACCAAATGGAAATATGACAAGTAGTAAGACATGCATTATTAATGTTTATTGAAACACCTTTTCTCCAGCAGCAACACCGTGCCCTAAACGTACTTTCAGCAGCTCTACTCAGCCCTAAACGTACTTTTTGACACTAATTTGGGCTTTTTGGAAGGCATTGTAGTCTGTCTTTGCCACCGCTACCCACGCTACCGCTTGGTATGCAATCTTGATTTTGACTTGGACTTGGAGACGCTTCGCGGTGGACAGCTAAAAACGTAGGTGGCCGTAAATCTCCAATTGAATGAGCAGGTTCATTCCTCCTCCAATACAATTTTTTTTGCTCCTCACAATCCGTGTTTCGGGAGTGAGCGGGGTTGTCTCGAAGCGGAAATAGAACGAATGCCTTCGGATAAAGCTCGCGAAAAAACTCCCCATTCTCCTATCCAGTATGCTAATTTTCGCATTTCAACTCAGGAATCGTATGATGGACTTATTATTTAGTCAGGTTGGGTTGAAGCGTGGGCTTTTTCGCCAAAAAGGACCCAGTGTCATGCTCAACTCTTTGATAATCAATTTATTGATAATAGCATTTATGCTGCTTTCGGGTATAATTCTATAATTTTCCTTTAGATGCTCACTATTGCTTATAAACGGACTGTAGCTACGTACTGCTTTCCTGAAAAGACCTTAAATCTCAATGCCCATATTCCAATTTATACCACCCTGGAACGATCTGGTAACCCACTTTCCTTACTCCTTATCTTCTTAGGTGTTCCATTGGCTTAAGGCTGTGATTGCCCGTCTTGGGACGTCTGCAAGGATCGGATTCGAGATCTTATGAGCTAGAAAGCTAGCTCTGTCAGCCTGACTGGCAATTTTACCTGCGTTTCTTGAGGATCTGTGCTTCCCGACGCGTAGCCGCCTGTCTTCCGTTACCGCCTCTACTCGTCTTTGCCTGTAATTCTGACGATTTTCCTTCCAATGCTTAACTGAAGTCGCGCAGCCCCGCATATGCTTCAACCTGCCATAGAAAGTAAGACATGAGGCCGGCTACTTGATCCTTCTTAGCTATCATCCGTATAGCTCCACTATGTATTCTAATCTGAAAATCTCTTTGAAAATCTCCCAATACTTCCTTTCAACTCATCTACGGAAATCACTTTCCCTTCTTTCAGATCACCAGTATGGGTTTTTCGAAGTTTGAGGTCAACTGGTATGTATGTGACATGCTTCATTCTCATTCTCATTCTCGATTGGGTGCTGGCTCGTTCTACCCTTAAGGACTTATGCGAGAGTTCATGCATTGTGGGCGAATTGACATATCCAAAGCCTTTTGGACCGGGTTCCTTATTGGCATTGAGTTCACTGGGCTCCTCTAAGCTTCCCTTCCGTTGGGTTTCACTCTTCTCTTGGCTCACTTTTTGTCTAGATTTTATTCAGGATCTTTTCCATATCGACCTGCTTCCTGGATGGCTGCGACCTCTTCTTGCTCTTTCTGTTACACGTGTCGGTGTCCGATTCACGCAAAGATTCTGTCTTCATCTCCAACTTATTCTTCTGTTTCATTAGAACGATCTTCTCAGTGCTCATCTAACTCTGTTCCATTTCTAATGCCAATGACACTTCAACTCTTCCGTTCCTTCACACATTCAAATTCTGCTCCCTCTTTCCTCTCCCTATTTAGTTCCCTCTCGACTTTAGCTTCCGATCTCACATTTCTTGCCTTCTGATATGGGAATTTCCCTGGAAGTCTTTACAATGGGT
>JABUQX010104451.1:0-5000 GCA_015478945.1 Trachelipus rathkii | reverse complement strand
ATAGTATATATATATATATAATACATATATATATATATACTATAGATATATTATTATAGTATATAGTATAATATAAATATACTAATATAATAAAATATATAATAACATAATATAATATATATAGTATATATATAAACAAAATATATATATAATACTATATATATATAATATAGTATAATAATATATATATATATATTAATTATATATAATTATAGTTATATATATAATAAATAATATATATATATACTATAATATATATATAGGTAGATCTATTTCTAATTTAAATAAAAAAAATAATACTTGTAATTTAAAACGGCCACATTTTAAAAAACTTACCTTTAAAATAGGTTTATTTGTATAAATAGTTCTCAAGTTTATGATTCTAAGGTGGTCATCCAGAATTGAGGAAATCTCTTCTATAAAGTCTTTTTGTATTGATAGCACTGCAAGTGCGTTTAATCTATCTTGTGATGTTGTGTTTCTTAGAAGGGTTTTAATGCGCTTTAAAGTACTGAAACAACGTTCAGAATCGGCAGTCGACACGGGCGTCACTAAAACGATTTCTATTAATTTTGCGGCCTCTGAAAAAGCATGGCAATTATCGTCCAAAAAATTATACAAGCCATTAACATTTGTGATGGAACTAAAGGTTTCATTATCATATATAACAGCTAACTCGGAAATCTAGTATCGTCTTATGTAGCATAAATTATTTAATAATATTTAATAAGCTTTTAAAAGTAGATGAAAAACACTGCTTATGAGAATTAAATTGCTTCGGGTCGGCCGGACAACTAATATGATGGAGCGAGAAACAACTCAAAATTTTTAAATCTTCCATTATTTCTTAATTATTTGTTAAAGCCTCTGTACGCATCCGTTTTTAATTTATCAGTAACTACACTGCATTCTTTAAGTCTTTTTACATTGGAACTTCTGAAACTTCACTATATCCGCCTGGAAATGAAAAGAAATTTTGCTATATTGGCCCGTATTGTAGTAATTGAGATTCGAAATCCGGTTTCAAAGCATCTTCAACTGTAATATATCTTGATTAGTTGACTGGTTAAACGTTGTATAAAATTATCGTATGTTTCAAGCGTTTCATAAAAATAAAAGACAGAAGAAATTAAACTCGTAGTTCTTCCAAGATAATCTTCAAAGCCTACTGATTCACGAATGCTTTTATCTTTACTAATAACAGTCTAATCCTATTAAAACATTCCAACAGTTGTTTCTTTGTTTTTCTTTTATGCAATTTACGATTTTAAATGAAAATTCCATCTGCCGTTTTTGACAATCTTTGGAAAATGTGAATCATACAAACGTTTTGAGCATAGTCGTTACGGTTAAGTAATTCGTGACAAAAAACGCACAAACCCTGCAGATTAGCCAAAAAATATTTTATCCTTTTTATTATTTGAGCAAACCTTTTTTCAAAAATTAAATTATTTGTGTGCCGTAACAATGAACTAATGGGCTAAGGGTAGGTACTCTTTCATCTGCGACTTGTACACGTGCTGTGGGACCCCGCTCATAACAGCTGCATTTGCCGCATAGCTTGTGCAATCTAACTTGGTTGTTAAGTTAAAAGATTAATTCCTTCTTTCCCAGAACAACAACTTGTTAGTTCCGGTAGGCTGTCTATTATGATATAACAAACGATCTTAAAAATTTTCACAGGTTCGACGAATCTTCTAGCAATAGCCGCAAAATAAGATCACAAACTGTGTAAGCAGTGATTTATTACGTTTCTCGTTCATTGCTGTGATGGATACAAAAGACTGACCATCATTTAATTCTGATCTTATTTCGACCTCGCTACATAAAATGATACATACTGGTCGTAAAGCGTCATTTTTGAAAGTTTTCGAGGTATTTTTGCCCACATTAGAATTTGTCGAAAGTTGATTTCTAAGGGACACCTATCAAACTTAGACTATGTAATAAACCATGTCTAGCAATACTCCCCGGTTATTAGATTGCTATGTTCATCGTACCCTCATAAGGTTGACATTCGCTGAATTCCGCAAAATTTTTATACAATTCATAAAATTTCTAGATAAATTATGTTCTCCTATTTTTTGTCATCCACTATCATCATTATGCTTTAAAAATACGATTCGAATGCTATCTAGTGATGGATAAAATATTACTACCCAACGTCGGGAAATCTGAATACAATTATTCAACGATGGTCGTGCCTCTTTCCCTTTGCTTTGTGAATTTTCTCTCTGAGAGATGTTTTTAAATTCATTGCAACCTGTGCGTGCCCAACATTTTCACCTCCAACAAATTAGCAACAGTAGAAGCAAAGATAACAGCGATTTTTGGGTTATTACTTACAGTAAGCCATTCTCTCTTCTCAACCAAGATTTACAAAATGTCTCTATTCTTCCATGCCTTTTCATATCTATCACAAAAATATTGAATGGCTATACTGTCAAGCTCTTCTTAACCTTCTACTGTTTTCTCTTCAGTTAAGGAAACATGCCACTTTATTAATAATCATTATCTACTTGAACACTGATTTCTTCAACATTATTTAGTCCTCATTTAGAATGGCCTCCTGTGAAAAAATTTTCAAACTCGACGCTTAAAGCTCCCGTTAAAAAAAAAAAAAAAAAAAAAAAAAATATCATTACGCACCAAAGACGACTTATTTAGTTCATAGGATTCTCCCTGTGTGAAGAAATTTTTCAAATCCAACCTCGCTTTCGGATTCATCTTAAGTAATTTTTTTAATAATAATTAAAGTTTTTTAATTGATAATCAATAATCACAAAATCATCATATTGTTACTTTGAGTAGGCATTGAGGGGATAACACGTAATTAACACGACAATGAATCCACAAATGAAGTTACCATAAAAAATAGGTGCTGTTCACTCCTATTCATTAGAATTTCAACCGAAAAATACCTTTTTTAACAGGCATCTTCAACCACTAAATATCACTAAACCTAAGTAATCACGTTATCAGTTCATAAACATTTCGCAGACTAGATTCACAAACAAACAAAATATAATTATTACAGACTTGCAAGCGACGACAACTCATTAAACTATAAACAATATAAATTTGAGAAAAAGTTCTCCAGCAAAGATGGCCCAGACTTGTGATTATTAACAAAAGTACGCACACACGCGTTCTTGTATAAGTTAAGTTTACACGCCATTATACAGTATATATGTAGTGTGTTGTATCATATATATTTTGTTATAATATAAAATATACCGTAGCTATATGTATATATACATTTCCCAATATATATACCGTACTGCTTTTGAAATACATATATATATATAAAATATAATTATATTATATATATATATATATATCTATTATTATATTATGTTTATAGTATTACATATGCGCAATATATACATCTAATAAAGGTAGTAAAATATCTTACATCTCCAGAAGCCGTATATATTAGATACATAGCTACTCAGATATATATACATAAACTTATATATATATATCATATATATTATATATACTATATATATAATTATACATACATAATATATATATAAATATATATATATATATATATATATATATAATATATATATATATATATATATATATATATGATATATTATATATACTATATAATCTCACACATGATAGATATATGATCACTAACGGTCACTGTAGGTTTTAAAGCAAATATATGCAAAAATTGCAATATTATCCAAGTGGGCCCGTTTCACCCTGGGCCCTAGTTTCAATAAACTGAATGACATGAGAGTCTACGCTCACAGAAAAAGACGTGCATTGCGTACATTTGTTGCGTATACGCTTATTATATATTCTTCAGGCCCAAATTTCGCGGCCAAGAAGCTGCCGAAGCTCGCAAAAACTCGAATGTGTAATTTCGAGGCAATTAATTTTCAATATGCAATAAATAAATTAGTTAGAAGAATCGAAATTAAAAATGAAAAATAATGAAATAAGTTATTTTCAATAAGAGTTAATTTATTTGTTTAAAAGAATTACTGGTGGGGTCGTGCCCCCCTGGCCCTTAATGACGAGCCGCCCCTGTAATATATAATATATCATATATAATACATATATCAATAATATATATATACATATATATAATATATACTATATATATAATTAATATATATATATATATTATACTATATATATAATATATATATATTATATATATAATATATAACTATATATAATATATATAATTGATAATTATATATAATTAATATATAATTTAATAGTATTATATTATATTAATTATCAAATATGTATTATTATAACTATATATATATATATATATATATATATTAATCTGATAAAATATAAATAGTATGAAAAATTATTCTGAAAATTTTAAAATTGTCATGACTGGGCCGCATGGGAAAGTTTGATGGCCGCCATGCGGCCCATGGGTTCCGCGGTTTGACACTCTCTGCTCTAGAGTCTAGAACATATTTTTATTGATTGATATATTTGATCAATTAGAGAATATTACAGCAAATTTGTTTTAATATTTCTTTGATTTTAATTTATCAAATATTCTTGCTTGAATCTTTTCTGATTTTCTATATTTTGTTTTCTTACAAAAGTTAATTTATTTGATGTCCTTTCATAATATACTCAATATACTCCTGATATAACAGAACAGAACTGCTTCCCCCAACTAAGTTAGTTGCGCATGCCATTGTCATCGTCAGTTCTGCGCATTTTAAATTTATAAGGGTCTGCAAGTACAATATTAAAAAAAAAAAAATCAAGCTTTAAAATTAATTTTAGGCACTTATTATTTATTATTGCTGGACTCGGGTAATAGACTCCGTTAAATTAGACCGAGCCCAAGTCAGAGAGCTAATCTGCTAAAGCTGCCGAGCCCAAGAGTCTGGGTCTCGGATTCGATATATCCACGACATAATTTCACTGGAGACCACTGGGCCTGGGTTGCTGGGATGGAACATTAATCTCGTAAAAGCCAGCTTCTCCTAATGGGTAGTGGA
>JABUQX010104450.1:35000-37500 GCA_015478945.1 Trachelipus rathkii | reverse complement strand
TAATAATAATAATAATATCATAATATAATAATAATTATTATTATTATAATAATATTAATAATATAACATATTATTATTATTAATTATATTATTATTATTATTTTATTCGTTATAAACTGTTACTTTTTGAGTATATTTATAATTATTATTATTATTATTATTATTATTATTATTATTATTATTATTATTATTATTATTATTATTATTATTATTATTATTATTATTATTATTATTATTATTATTATTATTATTATTATTGAAAAAAAATTATTTAATTTGAAAATATTGCCTATTTGCATAGAATTAGTTATACATATAAACATGACAGTTTACAAATAACTTTATAAAATTAGTTCTCAGTAAAATGCTAATTTTGCTGTGAAGCTTCCTAGGGGACATTATCGAATCCTTTGGGCCATGGAAGTCTTATTCCATAATTTCTATATAATTATTAAAATTGCATTATGCTAATAATTATAATATAAATTATTCTAATTATATTTTAATTACAATCAACACATGCTTTTGTCTGTAATGGTTAAACTATTTAGCAATAATAAAATAGTATTGCTGGACTATTGCTACTACTACTACTACTACTACTACTACTAATACTACTACTACTACTACTACTACTACTACTACTACTACTACTATTAATAATAATAATAATATAATAAAAATAATAATAATAATAATAATAATAATAATAATAATAATAATAATAATAATAATAATAATAATAATAATAATAATAATAATAATAATAATATAATAATAATAATAATAATAATAATAATAATAAAAATCATAATAATAAAATAATAATAATAATAATAATAATGTTAATAATAATATAATTAATAATTTAATAATAATAATAATAATAATAATAATAATAATAATATAATAATAATAATAATAATAAATTTACATAGTTGAAAACTTTTGCATTTATCTAGTACAGTGGTTCTTAACCTAGGATCAGCGGACCCCAAGGGGTCAGCGATGCCTCCTAAAGGGGTCCTCGAAAGCTTGAAGAAATATTTTGATCTTCTGCAGATATAATAGAAAGATAGAATGAATGAATAAAAGAAAGCACGAAAGAAAGGGAAACGTAGAACAAAATCTTAATTTCCTTTTCTTATTTTTGCAAAACTTGACGTTTCTAAAATGTTTTCGAATTTTTTTTTTCATTTAAAAATGCATAACTTCGTTTTTTGCGACAAAACTTTTGTTATGAGAATCCAAGCCCCGAAAAAAAAATAAACAAAGTATAATGTTTAGTCATTTTTGAAATAGAAGACGAACTCATGAGAAGACGCCCTCATGAGAAGACCCCCTCATTAAAAGAAACCTCATTAGAAACCCCCCATGAGAAGACCCCCATTAGAAGACCCCTTCGTTATAAGAACTCCTCATGAGAAGACCCCCTCATTAGAAGACCCTCCCTCATTAGAAGACTCCATCATTAGAAGACTCCATCATTAGAAGACCACCTCATGAGAAAACCCCCTCATTATAAGATCACCTCATGAGAAGAAACCCTCATTATAAGAAAACCAAATGAGTAGACCCCTCATTAAAAAACCACCTCATAAGAAGACCAGATTATAAGAAAACCCACTCATTCTAAGACCGCCTAATGAGAAGACCCCCTCATTAGAAGATCCGCTCATTAGAAGACTTCCTCATTAGAAGACCCATCATTAGAAGATCTCCCCATTAGAAAAACCCCTCATTAGAAGACCCCCTCATTCTAAGGCCACATCATTAGAAGATCCCTTCGTTAGAAGACCCCTCATTATAAGATCTAATCATTAGAAGACACCTCATTAGAAACCCCCTCATGAGAAGACCCTTCACTAAAAGACTCCCTCATTAGAAGACCACTCATTAAAAAACCGCCTCATTAGAAGACCACCTCATTATAAGACCCTACATTATAAGACTACCTCAATAAAATACTTCCTCAATAAAAGACCACCTAATCAGAAGACGCACTTATTAGAAGACCACCTAATGAGAAGACTCCTCATCAGAGGATCCCTCATTATAAGATCACCTCATGAGAAGACACCATCATTATAAGATTACCTCATGAGATGATACCCTCATTATAAAAAGACCTAATGAGTAGACCCCTCATTAGAAGATCCCCTCATTATAATATCAACTTATGAGAAGACCCCTCATTGTAAGACCACCTAATGAGAAGACCATTTTTTAGAAGACCACCTCATTAGAAGAACCACTCATTAGAAGACCCTTTCATTATAAGACACCGTCATGAGAAGACCCTCTCATTAGAACACTCCCTCATTAGAAAACCTACTCATTAGAAGACCTCCTCATTAGAAGACCCCTCATTATAAGACCACCTAATGAGAAAACCATTTATAAGAAGACCACCTCATGAGAATACCCCCTCATTATAAGACCCACTCATTATAAAATCACCTAATGAGTAGACTCCTTCATTGTAAGACCACTTCATGAG
>JABUQX010104450.1:0-30000 GCA_015478945.1 Trachelipus rathkii | reverse complement strand
CATACCACACCAAACGTACGTATGCATTCTGATGTTTAGAGGAACATCCTCCAATGGTCCATGTAATTCATTTTGTAAAAATTCGAAATAGTAGTCTCCTGTGAGGGGAATTCTCAAATATAAAAGGGCCAATTAAATATAACCATTCGACCATACCATACTACACGTTTACCGAAACCTATGTTAAAAATTGCTCTCAACTGTTGAATGGGGATTTTCGCCTGCCCACACATGACTATTGCAAGTGTTATTAATGCCGTCGCGGTTAAATGTTTTTTTCATCCGTGAAAAGTATGCGCGATACAACACGATGATTATTATTTATCCACCGACAAAATTCCATGCGTTTACCATAATCCTCCGGTTGTAGGTGTTTCACTCTCTGAACATGGTATGGGAATAAGCCTTGCTCGTGAGGTGTGTTTATTACTCTTCTTTGTAGAATGTCCAATTGAGTAGCAATTCTTCGTGAGCTGGTCGTTGGATGTTCTTCTACTAGATCAAGAATATATTCTACTACTTCCAAACCTTTGCGTGGAGCTCTTTCGGATGTTATATCAGCATTGGGTAGTTTTCCAGTCTCGCACAGTTTGTTGAAAACTCTGAGAAATGCGATTTTATTAGGATGTCTGTGATATTCTTCAACAGCAGCTGTAGCACTCCCATTGCAAAAACCATAAACAAACAACATATTTGCATATTCAAGATGTGAGTAGGTGTTCGGCATTTTGTAACACTTTAATTGTTTAATGGTACACACTCGGAAATGAGCATCTAATCACTGTTTAATACACTGACACATTAGCAGTAAGTACAATTAATACTCTCTTCTGATCCGATTGTCATTTTTTTCAAACATTTATAAGTTCCGTAAATCCAATTGTCATTTGTTTTCGAGCATTTAAGCTTCGCAAACAAAGACGAAAATGTTTAGAGGTCAATGGCGGTATTTTCGAACATTTATCAAAATAACACTATAAAACTAAAAACAAATGTAAATGACTAAGAACATAAGAGGTTTTTTACATTATTATCCTGTGTACAATCCGCTCCTGGAGTTTGGTCCGTTCTCCCGCATCACCCATAGATATATATATATATATAGATAAAAATATTATATATATATATAATATATATAATATTTCTTTTATTATTATAATGTATATACTATATATATATATATACTATACTATATATAATATATATATATATATATATATATATATATACTATATATATCATAATATATATTATATATATATAGATTAATATATAATAATATATAATATATATATAGAGAGAAGAGAGAGAGAGAGATAGGCATCGTTATTCAAAATAGAAACTTTGTTACTTGTCATTCCATTACTCCTAAAAAAAATTAACCGTTACAAATTTTCCAATTCTTCGTAACGAAATGTAACGAAGTTACTTGTCACTCCGTTTCCTTTATATTACTATATATAGTATTTGAAACTTGCAGAGTAAGCTTATTTAAGGTTATTTAAGGATGTTTAAGAGTATTTATTATTATTATTATTATTATTATTATTATTATTATTATTATTATTATTATTATTATTATTATTATTATTATTATTATTATTATTATTATTATTATTATTATTATTATTATTATTATTATTTAATTAACTATTAAAATAAAGAAGATCAGTTAGTGAGAGACGAGTAACACACAGTCAGAAAATTGAACTTCTATTTTTCTATCGTTAGGACAAACATGACATCTGAAAGCCCCAGACAAAAGTGTCTTTTGCTAACTACTTAACACAACACTATGGACAAATATATTCGTTCGAAAGAGTAGTATAGGAGCCAGTTGCGAGAACGGGTCTGTCCAAAAAGTCCTCGACAACCCCATTAGGGAGTCTAAGAGATATTGCTTCCCACTCAAATTTGGAATACCCTCTTCTTTTGAGGTAACCTGGTTAAATATTATATATATATATATAATATATATATATATATATATAATATCTTACACATAATATATATATATATATATAAAAATATATATATGTGATAAATATTTAATAATTTTAAATATATATATATATATATATATATATATATATATATATCAGGGCTGCGGAGTCGGAGTCGGAGTCGGAGTCGTGGAGTCGGAGTCGTAGAGTCGTGCAATTTTCCCGGAGTCGGAGTCGGAGCGGAGTCGGAGACGGTTTAAGTGCAGTCGGAGTCGGAGTCGGAGTCTAAAATTTAAAAAAAAAAAATATTATTATTATTATTTTATTTATTATTATTATTATTTATTATTATTATATTTATTATTATTATTATATATATTATTATTATTATTATTATTATTATTATTATTATTATTATTATTATTATTTTATTTTTTTTTATTATTATTATTATTATTATTATTATTATTATTATTATTATTATTATTATTATTATTATTATTATTATTATTATTATTAATTATTATTATTTATTATTATTATATTATTATTATTATAATTATTTATTATTAATATCTTTTATTATTACTCTTATTTATAATGGTTATTTTTGTTTTTATTTCCAACGTTCTAAATATTTATTCTTTTTGTACATAATTTAATTTCCTTTAAAATAATTTTTGAATTAATATACAGGAGAGAAGAAGATATTATTTTGCATAGATTTCCCCCGACCCCGGGCCCGTTCGTCTCTATACTGAGACAATCTTCAGAGGATTATTTCTTGTAAGCGAATGAGTTTTTTAAATGATTAATATTAATATAAGTAAATCAAATATATGATGTCTGGACTGATAAATACATAAAAATTTTTCGTTAAACGCTGGTCTGCGTGTTTTGAGGTAGAAGGCCTCCGCATTTTTAAGTTTCTGGACTTCAGACGATCCGTATAATATTGGGAAGTGTTTAGAAATATTACTTATAGTTGATTGACCATGTGCCGTGTTGAAATGTTCCAAAGATTTTGCTGGGACTGTAGAGATGTTGATATTCCCTGTCCGACAATCTATTTTTCGTGTAACCAATATATGTCGACGTACAGTCTAACTCAGATCAGTTAAATTGGTACACAACGTGATGGTTGTTCGGGCAAAGCATCTCTTGTGTTAAAGGAAGATGACAGTTGTTTGGACTTATGGTATAGTCTTACTTTAATTCTTTAATTTTTGAGGTGTCTTTAATTTTGAGGTGAGAATTCAAAATATAACAATTCAAATATTACGAAGGCACTTCTCTTCTTATTGACAAATAGCATTGAAGTTTTGAAGGAAGAAATTTATCGTAAGAAATTTTCTGACAATTTGATTTTTTAACTGTTCATTTTATTTATATAATTTTAATAAAATTTTTTTTATAAATTAAATTTTTTTCTCAACTGAAATTGTGGATGATCACAGTTATTTAAATTTTACTTTAATTTGCAGGCCAAATCTATCTTCGAGATCAAAAGTTTTCCAAGATTTGAAAACATATGGTGTATGCTACGTAAACTAAAAATTTTTACTGATTATGAATTCTTCCTCCGTAAATAAGTCGGTGGAATTTAGGATCCATAGTCAGTTTATTACAGTACCATTATCAGTGGGTTTTGACATGTATGCCTGTAGATAATTAGCCGTCAGAGAATTTAACATGGATTTTGATGTCTAAAAAAACAGATATAGTATTATTTAACCTAAGTTTCGGATGTTGATATTTTAAAGCATGTACAACTACTATTGAATTATATTGATGAACTGATGGTATTATGATCTTATTTCCTAAAAAATAGGAGGGTGTCTCACAACCTCTATGTTAAAAATTTAAGGGTGTATAAATAAAGTTGTGGTTTGTTTCTCACGAAAGGATTTTTGTTTTCCAACCAAGAAGGATAGAGGTCAGCAAATGTAGGTCCAAGTGATGAGCCCATCGGCACTCCATCAGTTTGTAGATATAAGTTTTCTTTAAATTTTTAAACGGTGTTTGGTATATAGTACATCAATATTAATAAAGGTTCTCATATGTTGTTTTGATATATATCTGGTGGGGATAGGTTATTTGAGTGATACACTTCGTTAATTATTTTCAATTCGTATTAAGACGGTATCATTTATGACAAAGATTCTAGATTCAACATCAAGTGAGGCGAATATATTAGTGGTTTCAAGTTTTAAGTTTGATAATTTACATAATGTTTCATTATTTGATTTAACTATGAAAGAGTTATTAAGATATGGTCGGATAATGCTGTTCAGATATTGGGCAATTTTGTGTGTAACCGTTCCGCACATAGATATTACTGGGCTCCAAGGTGAATTTTTGTGGAATAATTATCTTATCTATTTTAGGCAATTCATATATTAAAGAAATGTTGATTTTTAAAGTATCTCAATTCTCAAAATCCAAATATTTTATGTAGTCTATCTATATATAATATTATATAATAAAATGGTATTAAAATTATAGATATATCTGGGTAAAGTATATAAAATCCAGTTCATTTATAATTTTGTTAGAAATTCTTGTTTTTTATTTCATAAGCGGTTCTGTTAATGATTCGCATTATTATATGTATTATTATTATTATTATTTAATTATGTATTATTATTATTATTTATTATTATTATTATTATTATTATTATTATTATTATATTATTATTATTATTACATTTATTTATTATTTATTATCATATATTATTCTTTTAATTATTATATTACTGAAGATTATTATTTATTATTATTTATTATTAATTATTAATTATTATTATTATTATTATATTATAGGTATTTAAATTATTATTATTTTTTTAATATTAATTCTCATTATTATTATTTTATTATTTTAATTATTATTAATTATTATTATTATTTATTATTAATTTTATTATTATTATTATTATTATTATTATTTTTATTATCATTTTATTATTATCAAAGTATTAAACTGTTGATTTTATAATGGCTGTGTTTTATAATAAAAATAAAAATAAATTTGAATTACGTTATTACATTTTGTTTCGCGAATGAAATACTAGTAATAATTGAGTTTGTCATGTGTTGCAGGCCTGCATCTTCTATGTCATTAACAGTAATTTTACCGAGGATATTAGCATTTTGGAGATTAGATTCACTTAGAATTCATTAGATCATAAGTTTCTTTTAAATTTAAAACGGTGTTGAGTACAACCAAATTAATTAAAGTGTTCTCATTATAGTTGTTCTCGATATATCCTGGATGGTTGGGCGGGGATGGTATTTGAGTGATACACTTTCGAATTATTATGTCAAATCGTATATTAATAGATTACCGGTACATTTTATGAACTAAAGATTTACCATCAATGAGTGAGGCGAGAGCTGTTTATATTAAGTGGATTCAAGTTCTTTTAAGTTTAGGATAATATATACACTAATGTTTCAGTTATATTGATTTAACTTATTGAAAGAGTTATAATATATAGGTCGGATAATGCTGCTTCAAGATTATGGGCATTTCGATTGTGACTTAACCGCTTCCGCACATAGATATTACTGGTCTCAAAAATGTGAATTTTCTGAGTTTTTGTGTTTTAGGCCAATCCGTATATATATAATATATTATATATTATTATATATATAATATTAGTTAGTTGATTTTTGTATAAGTTTATATATATATATTATATATTATATGTTATATTATATATATATATTATTTTAATATATATATATATACAGTATATATAATTAATATTATATATATATATATATATATATTATATATATATATATATATCTTATAGTATATTATATATAATTGATCATATATTATATAATATATATATATATATATATACATTTATATATATTATATATATTTATTATATTATATATAGTAATTATGCTAAATGCTACCACACTATATATATATTATATATTATATTATATATATATAATATATATAATATATATATATATATATATATATTATATATATATATATATAATATATATATATATAATATATATATATATATATTTATATATATATTATAATATCTACATATATATGATAAAATAAAAATAAATGTAAAATAATATATATATATATATATATATATTTATAAATTATATAATATTTTAATATATATATATATATTATATATATATATATATATATATATATATATATATATATAGTATATAGGGAGTGTACCGATAGTTATCTGTATTCGGTATCGGTATAATGGTAGTATCTGGCTTCATTTTTTAATGGTATCGGTTATCGGTATCAGATCGTTTAAAATGCCGATACTTAGCCGATACTTCTCCTACTTTTTGGGTGAAAAAATTCATGAGAAACTTTTAGATTCAATATAAATCTAGTTTCGATATAGGTAGTAGTACCAAGTTATGTTTTTTTTTTCCTCGATTTTCTTTTTAACTTAGATTTTTAGATTTTTAGCGTTTCTACAACTTGGTCTTTAGCGTAAAATTTACCTATTTTGGGCATGGCCATTATTATAATTTATACAGATTTTTATCTACTTTTTTATGTTGTCTATAGTATTTTTTTTTTTCACGCAATTTCGTGAGAGGCGTGGTTGAGTGCGGTGAGTTTTGTAAACTTTCTGGATTATTCATATTTTAGATATTTGCTGTAAATAGGGTTTTATCGTTTTAAAATTTAGGTTTTCGTGTACCAATAAATTTTCCTCATTTCTCCTTTGGTTTTTGTCTATTTTTTTTTCTTTTTTTTTTTTTTTTTTTTTTTTTTTTTTTTTTTTTGTTTTTTTTTGTGTTTTTTTGTGATTTGCGTGTGTGTGCGTGTGTGTTTGTGCGTGTGCGTGTGCGTGTTGCGTGTGCGTGTGTATGTTAGCAGATCCAGATTTTGCACATAGGTCTTTGTGGCTTTCATAATTCCGACTTTTACCAACACTCATATTGGCTTGCTACTCTATATACTACTGCAATCTCCATATGAGAAATACTACCTCCTCTAACTCTAAACCTAATTTTCTGCTCTTGTCTGAGACCCAGATGGCTAAGAATTCTTCCTTCAACTCGTTTAATATATCCAACTATAACTATTTAAATGTTGCCAGTTTGAAGGGTTGGGTATGGACCTATGGAAATATTAAACATTCTATAAATACATCATCGAGAATCTTCGAATCTCCTAACTTCCGATGTTCTAGTGGCTTAAAATCTTTTCCTTTCTACGTACAATATTCTATGGCTTCTGCTTCTGTTCTCCATAACAGAACAGATTTTCATGCCTTTTGTGACCTTACTCTTCTCACGAGACTGTTAATCTTCTCATCCATAATACTGAGGCCCTATTTAGGGGATTTCAAGTGTACACAAAAACTTGAATTGTTGGGTTCCTCTCGTATCTGATTTAGTTGGGAGAAGCCGAATCATTCTGGAATTCTGCAACGATCTGGAGCAAACTGATTTAAATAACCTACCACACTTCCGGAATTCCGTCCCAACCGATTCTTGAACACACTTAGCACTTCTGTTCACCACTAGTCAATTCTCTCTATAAAACAACCACCTTCGCCTCCTATCGGTTTAAATCCTCGACCCACACCTTATATCACTTAATTTTAATACTTTCTCTCTAACATCTCCTGCCCTATGCGGTTTTTTCTGGCACTTTGATTCGGCCGATTGGGGCATGCGTGCTTTTCAACGCTAACTATAATTGAAGTGACTGCTTTTGACTCTTAAGACTCTTCAGATTCTGCCGATAAATTGGGAACTGTAATTGTTAATGGATGAAGTAAGGATTCATCCCATCTTGACTAAATCTTTTTCTCCTCAAAATTCCATGGTTCGATCGTGCTTGTTCCCTGGCCATGTGCCAGGGCTATGATACAATTAGCTACCTTATCGGTGTGGACCACATTACCTCCTTCTCGTTCTCCCCATCACTCTTGCATTTTCATTCAGCTAAGAAAATCGTTGCAGCGGATACCTTCGACGAGCAAAGCGGGCTTTCATTAAACAAAAATGCGCTGACTTCCGGTTCTTCCTACTGACAAATCTTTCCAGCCTCTTGCCAAAAACATCTCTTATAACAAACTTCTGTAAATTCCTCCTTTCCTCCTTCTTATTCGCTCTGATGAATTTCTGTGTTAATACTCCAACTTGAATAAGGCCAATTCATCGTCTTTTGGCCTCCTTAATTTTCCTCTATTCACCCTGGACGATTCTGGTATTCCTCTTCCTCTCAGGTGTCCTATCAGGTGTCCTGATGCCTTTACCTGTCATTTCATTTGATCGGGTGCATGAGGTCCTGAAATCTATGAACGTTAGGAAGGCGGGTGGCCCGGATGGCATTCCTCTCCGAGTTTTGAGGAAGTGTGTGCTTCCTGCGACCTCACCACCCCCTCGTTTCAAACTTAACTCTCTTATGCCTTAATACTAGCACTTTCTCTCAGTGTTGGAAGCGCGAATATGTCCAACCTATTCCGAAAAATGATGCTGCTCTGATCCTTCTAACTATCGCCCTATAGCCTCTCCACTTGTTATTTCTTCTGAGATGTCTTTTTGAAATCCATACTCTCAACTTCTCACTTTCTTAGGAATATCATCTGGAATCTCTTTCCCTTCTTTTTGATTACCAGTACGGCTCTCGTTGCACAGAGTCTACTGGCGATATACTTTCCTATTTAACAGATTTATGGTTTTCCGCCCCTTTAGGAAACTACGGAAAGATACTTGTGTATTTATGTCGCTTGACATTATTCAAAGGGTCAATTGACCTAGTATGGCACGCAGTTCACTTGACTCTCCAAGCTCCCCTCCTTTGGGTGTCCTCCTTCTTTACTTACTTATGTTTAGCTTTCTTTCAAATTGCTCAATGTTGTGCTGTTGTTGATGGTGCGACTTCTTCTTTTTCTGTCAATTAGTGGTGTTCCTCAGGGTTCTGTTTTTATCTCCTACTTTATTCCTTGACTTTCATCATATTATCTTCTCATACCTGCACATTTCTAACTCTTATAACCACTCATATGTCGATTGACTTTGACCCTTCATTCTTCAACTCATATCAATTCTGCTCCTCTTTTACTTCTATAGAATTGCCTCTCGTCTTTAATCTTTCCGATTCTATATTCTCGCTGATCTGGGATAGGATTTCAGGGTTGGGTCGTCTCAAGCTTGCTGAAATTTAATTTTTTAAAACCCAACTTCCTCCAAATCTCTCTCTCTAAGACACTAACTTTCCTATCTCTTTTCGACGGTTCTTACTCGTCTCTCCTGTTGACCAGTATAAAACCTCCTATGGTTACTTAACTATAAACAATAAATGTTTTTGAAAATACCTTCAAATCACAGTGGTTTGCTAGGGCTAGGCCTCAAAGAAAACTGGTTAGGAGTTCTTGTATTATGAAGTGGCGAGACTTTTTTTTCCTCTTCTCAGATACTCCACCTATACGGAGGTTCTATATCCGCCCTTGTATGGAGGTACTGCTTCTGCATATCTGTGGGGGAGGCTCTGGTTTTCATATCGGCTTTTGGTAGGAATTCAGAGTCAAAGGCAAAAGGATTATTAAACTGTCCTGTACTTTTCTAGTTCACTTGATCCACTTTATATTGCGGCGCGTTCATGTTGTGCTTTTATTGCCTTATTTCTATTTAGTACTGAGATGGCAAAGTGCTCGAGGAACTATCCACTCGCGTACCACCACTTTACGACGCCGTCGTGCACTAAATGAGGTGCTTTGTGTATGTCTCTGGACAGCATGGGTTATTTGTGAATTGATCTTAGGTAAACTCCAGGACACCTGGCGGTGTCTGCTTCGGTAGACCTTCTCTTATTCTTTTGCCCCCCTCGGTGTTCTGGGCACAATTCTCTTCCATCATTCTGTGTTCCTAGAGCTCAATTTAAAGACCTTCCTGCGAGCTCTCTCCTTAAAAGCACGGTCGATCTGTGTGCTTCATCTACGTATTTTCTGTTAAGATGGATTTTTGAGGCGTTCAACACACAACTCGCCCATATGTAAATAGGGTTTCCGTGTCGGGCTTTGGGTGACATATATGTAAAAAAAATAAATAAATAAAAAAAGTAATAAAAACTAATAAGGAATTCCTTAATCTAGCTTGGAAAACCCCCAGGCGAGGACTAGGCACCTCGACGTGTTGAAACCACTTCTGAGGTATAATCCGCAATTAAAAATAGCTATAAACCGAGGAGCTTGCTCGCTCGAAAAAAAACATATATAAATATAAATAAAAAAAAAGAGACAGAGAAGTGGAAGTCCGCCTTATCTGCATGCCACTTTGGCAACAGCACTTGAAGTGAAGATGGTGGCTTTTAAGCAATAATAAACCTACTGTAAAATGCAGGATTGTGGATATGTTTTAGACTTTGATAAGTTCATGGCCGAAATTTCATTGACATTTCATTAACCTTCAAAGGAATCACACAGGGTAGATACCTCATTCTAAAAAATGAAGAGACAAGTCATCAAGGAGCCAACAAGATATCAAAATTTGCAGTCTGTGATAACGAGGAGGATGTCCAGGCTCCTACGACAACCATGAGACTGCTGCCTACAGAAGGGATCCTTCATGCAGGTGGCCATGGAAAACATGGGCCAAGGTTCTTCATTATTATCAGTGCTTGCAGGGCAAATAATTATCAGCACCTCCACATCCAGTCGAGAGAGGCGTATTGTATAGTTTGTACGGTAGGATTGTAACACCCCAAAAGGAACGTCTTCGACCATGATTCTAGTTAAAGCTTAATGTTGTTGCATGCAACCAATTTTGTGAATTTTGGAATGTGTGAGTATTCTTTTTTTGATCATAGAAATATCCTTATCTTAAAGGAGTGAGGTCATCCCTCTCCTCCATAATAGCAACATGTTTGATTAGTAGTATAGTTGTGTTATTTTTACGTGTCTCGGTCTGATTTAATTGAGGTCTCTTGCTTAATTATTTTTATTCCTTTATTATTATTAAGTTAGTTAAAGAATCTTCTTGTAAAATGTGTAATCATATTAAAACATTAAAAGCTAGTAGCTAAACTTTGTTAAACTTTACGTATGGAAAATGGGAAGGAAATTTTTTTAAATAAACACAAACATAAAAAAGTTAATTTAATATTTTATTTGCAATTATTATTCCTAAAAGGTTTTTTTATAATTTATAAAATAAATATACTGTGCGCCGAATCGGAGTAACTAATACAAGAATGACTAAATATTGTTTGTCAGGGCATTCAAACCGGTGAGTTGCCAAGCAGTGCAGAATATTTAGTTTTTTTCTTATTACTGTTGTATTTATTCATATTATTGTAAAGTTCTATCTGGTATCTTGGAGGATATTTCTGGTATCGGTTACTCGAGCTATCTCTTAAAAAAATAGTAGTTTATCGCGGCTCTCGGTATCGTTATCGGCCTCTTTCTGGCTATATCTTGGTCTATCCAGAGTATATTATATAATTTACGGAGTATATTATATATATATAGTATGACTATAATAATTATATAGTATAAGCTCGCTTGCTTACCCATGTTATAATATATATATATATATATATATATATATATATATATATATATATACAGTTATATATATATAAATATAATATTATATATATATTATATATATATATATTAATAATTATATTATATATATATATATATATATCTATATTTTATATATTTATTCAACTTTATTATAATATAATTAGTACTATATCTATAATATTATATATTACCTATATTTATATTTTATGAATAATTATTTTTATATATAATATTTTGATTTATTTATATATATTATATATAGTTATATATATATATATATATATATATATATATATAATATATATATATATATATAATATATTATATAATTATATATATAGTATATATATATTATATATATATATATATATATATATATATCCTAATAATTGTGATAGACCCCAGTTCTTTTAATTTTGTCTGAAATTCTTTTGTTTTTTTATTTATAATCTCTTTTTTGTTAATGCTTATTATTATATATTTATTATATTATTAATTATTATTATTATATTTATTGATTATTTTATTATTATTATTATTCATTATTATTATTATTATTGTTTAATATTGTCACTATTTTTTCTATCAACTTATTCTTTTTATATTATATTATTTTTTACCCTTCCTTATTATTATTATTATTATATTATTATTATTATTTATTATTTATAATTATTATTTTATTATTATTATTATTATTATTATTATTATTATTATTATTATTGTAAAACAAAGTATATACTGGTTAATTTTATAATGGCTGTTTATAATAAAAAATAAAAAATATTTGAAATACCTTATACATTTGTTTCCGAAACTGAAAATTATATTGTTTGTCAATTGTGTTGCGCCTGCTATCTTGATGTCTTTACGTGTATTTTACGTATAGCATTTGCTGGAGATTTAAGATTCATTAGATTAGTGTATATTTTTTTATTCTAAAATTGCTAGCGGTAAAGAAAATAGCTGAAATAAAGAATATTTTACTGTAACTTTGTAAAGCACTAATCTGTCAGAGTCGAAATTTTGAATATGACTTGCTGGAGTCGGAGTCGGTTAAGTCGGAGTCGGAGGTCGGAGTCGGAAAATCCAAATTTGAATTTAAAGAGTCCGGAGTCGGAGTCGGAGTCGAAAAATTATTTACGACTCCGCAGCCCTGATATATAATTATATATATAATATATTATATAATATATATATATATATATATTATCATTATAATATATATATTATATATTATATAGTAATAATATATTATATATATAGTATTATGATTATATTATATTATATTGTCTATATATATATATATAAATATATATATATATATATATATATATATAATATAATATTATATATATATATATATTATTATATCATGTTTGAATAATATATATATATATTGTATATATTATATATTATATATTTATATATATATATATGAAATTATTTTATATTTCTTCATATAGTAATCTGGTAATATTATTTATACAACATTAAGATTATATAGTTATTAGGTAACTACATACCTATATATAACACGATAATATAATTATACTAATATATAATATATATAGATTATTATATTACTTATATGTATATATATACCTATATATATTCTTATTCTTATATATAATATATTATATATATATATATACTACTCATAAATATATTTACATATAGTAAATATGAGTGGTAATTTGAATAAAAATAATATATATATATTATATATATATATATACTATATATATATATTATATATAATATATCTATAAAATATATATAGATTATAAATTTAAATAGATATTTTATTCTCATAAATTAAATTAAATTAAATTTATTTTTAATTTCAGATGCCTATGTAAAAATATATCTACTTTTTAATGGACAAAGAATTGTTAAGAAATATCCTTCATTTTAACGTACATTTATGTGCCCTTTTCAGAGTGCATAATTGGGTAACCACGGGAAGGGTACTTACAGGAGTTGAAACTTTAAAGCGGCCAATCCCAAGATCAGCGCCACCAACGTGTTCGTGGCCGAGTTTTAATTCTTGCCCCAGCGAAGATAAAACTCCAAAATAGTCTACGCGGATGATTGACAACCAGCGTCCTTCTTCGCATGAGAGTCTGCGAGTTCTTGCCGGTGCATTCTAGTATATGGTACGTTTTAATAATTCATATAATACAATAGAATTAATCATAATGGAAAAACTAATTTTAAAAAATTTTCTCTTAGATCAGGTAAGTAAAAAAATAAACTTTTCGATCTTAATGAAATAAAAAGTTTGCAGCTAAATAAAATATATTTTAAATACTCTTTATTTCGATTTTTCCATAGGATCATAAAATGCATTTCTCAGATTTACCAACTTCACAAAGTTTAAATATTTTATTGCCCCCTGGTTTAATAAGATACCATAATAATAATAATAATAATATCATAATAATAATAATAATATATTCAATAATAATAATAATAATAATAATAATAATAATAATAATAATAATAATAAAGGAAAAACTATTATCAATAATAATAATAAAAAATAAAAATAAATAAAATAAAAATAATAATACGAATAATAATATAATAAATAATAATAATAATTAATAATAATAATATTAATAATAAATAATTTAATAATAATTAAATAGGAAAAATTCATTCATTTAAAATAATAATGAATAATAGATATAATAATAATAATAATAATAATAATAATAATAATAGGAAAAAATAATTAATCAATAATAATAATAATAATAAAAATAATAATAATAATAATAATAATAATAATAATAATAATAATAATAATAATAATAATAATAATAATAATAATAATAATAATAATAATAATAATAATTTTCTTGAAATCGTTCTTTTCAGAAAAAAGGCATGTATTTTTCGAGAGTAGAATTTTAGTATTGTGATTTATCTAAATTGTCTTGTTTTGACTATTAAATTTTCATATTCATAGACTACAAAATTTAGAATAACGACCTTTTTACTTGCCTCGTACAAACAAACGTTAACTCATTTTGTGCTAATTCTAAATGTAAAACCTTATTTATTATTCAATTATATTCTTTCAACATATTTAAAAACTGCATGAATTTTTAAATCATAGTTTTTTTTTAATCATAATTTAGAAATAGAGGGTCAATTGAATGAACAACTTACGACAGTGGTGTAGCTCTTTTAGGCCTATATTTCTGTGGTATCTGGATGTTAAATATACGTTCAACTAAAGACAACTGATAATTATTTTAAGAATTAAAATATAGTACCATAGATTAATAATTAGTATTCTAGGAGCCCATCACAGGCATCTCAAACTGGACTGATGAGTTTCTTTCGAAAGTGAGAAACTGATTAAATTTTCAAGCAAAAGGAAACATGTAGAGGCCAAATAATCCCTTGAAATAGTGTAAAATTAAATATTACATATTCGTTGCTCATACCGCTTTCTGCATTACAGAATGTTTAATATATCTTCCTCATAGCATTATATATATCTAAAACTAATTTTGAGAATCTTATAAACAATATAGAATATTATTTAGGTAATATATCCTATATCTTAGTTTGAGCAACATTTAAGCTCAATTGGCGGTATAGAATGAGAAATAGTTACTGCATTATAAGACACGAGGAATGTGCAATGTATATAAGTTACATAAATAATAGTATATATATGTATACAATAATAATCATAACCCTATATATATTAATATATACGAAAATATTATACTTGATCATTATATATAGAATATAATATATATAGATATAGTAAATAAATATATATTATATATATAGAAAGTACTACTGTGAAATAATGCTTATTAATATAGTATATTATTATATTATCGGTAAGGTAAACCCCAGATCATATATATAGCTGAGTTACATGAAAACCGCCTTCGTTTTTAAGATTCAGGAATTATAATTATTCAAGTGAATATATATATATAGATATATAGTACTCATATATATATATATATTATATAATATACGATATACAATGACTCATTAATAATACTATATATATATATATAATTATTATGTTCATATTGTTTTTATATAATATTGCATTTTTATTATCTAACTTATAAAATACTTTTCTTATAAATAAATTATAGTTAAAACGATATCTCGTATAAGTTGCTTACTACATAAACAAATATATATATATATTAAAAGTGATTAAGCCATATATATATATTAATATCTATATATATATATGTATAAGCTCAGTGTAGTGGTATATATATATATATATATTAAATACAATTGCCTATCGTCGGTGGCGGATTGAAATTGTGAGAGAATCAATATCGCTATAACTTACTTTTCATTTTCTATAGTCATAAATTAATTACTTATATTATATATTATTATATTATTTATAATAATTATATATATTATTATAATTAATGCAAATATATATATATTATTATATATATATATATATATATATATACATATATAATTATATATATATAATATAATTATATATATATATTATATCATATATAATATATATATATATTATATATATATATATATAGTATATATATTTATTAATTTTAATATATATATTATGGTATATATATATATATATATATATATATACTATATAATATCTCTATTATAATTATCATATATATTAGAATATTATCTCATACTATAAGTATTAAATCATTATGTGTAAATTCCCGTTTCTTCTCATAGGTACTACTCTGGTATAGATTAGTATATATTATATAAATAATGACGTAAGTGAAATATATGTATATATATTATGAGTATATATTCTATATATATATGTATTATATATATATATATATATTAATATTTTATATATATATATATTATATATATATATATAATATAATATATTTATATATCTATATATGTATATATATATATATATTATATATATATATATATATATATATATAATATTATGTTTATGAATATATTATATATTATATACATATATAAAAGATTATATATAATATATATATGCTAGATATATATCTATATAATATATATATATTGAGCTTAGACGTTGTCTTGGATGGTCGCAGAAAATTTAGGGGTATGGAGGAAGAAAACAGAGAGGAGCAACAAGGAACGCCATAATAACTATATATAGTATGATAGTACATATATACTATATAATACATATTGAGGCTTAGACGTGTGGTTCATTGATGGAGTATGGTTCGCAGAAAATTTAGAGGGATGGAGAAGAAAACAGAAGAGGAGCAACAAGGAATGAGAAGAAGCAGCGGAGGTCTGAAGGAAATGATATAACACCCTGAGTTGGAAGGGAATGATTTTGCGTGGGAAGAAGATATTGTAAAAGAAGAAAAGCAACTTGCAAATTAGAACTAAAGTAGCATTTTGAAGGGGCAGATGAAATACTTTGAAAATGAAATTTTTTTATTTGGTATATTTATTGTCGGATGAAAAAATTACCCGTTTTGCTTATGTTAACAAAAATAATAGATCATAACAAAATTTTAAATCACGGAACTGGTTGAAGCACATCCAAAATGGCTCATTCGTCAATTCTTGTGGAAATAGTGAAATAATTTCAAATACTTTACGAATGGATACGTCATGATAGTATTACACTGCACAAAGGTTAGGCTGTTACCTTCCAACAAGTGATCATTTCACGAAGAACTGGCTATTTAGATGACAACGTACTTATTCGCCATTTTAGCCATTGAAGAACGAGCAGGTCTTCCTCAATATAATAGTGATAGTGGAGATATAACATAATGATAATATTAATAATAATATAAAGTGATGATGATAGTGTTAATGATAATATTGGTAATTAATGATAATAATATTGTTAATGTTAATGATGTAGTAAATGATAATGATAAGTGACAGGTGTATTTATATCGATCGAGTGCAATAGTAGTATGATAAAGAATTGGTAATAATGATCGATTCATAATTCCGTGTAATTAAATAATGGCTTTGATAATAATAATAGGATGGTAATAGTGGACCGTATTAATGGTATGCACCAGTATATTAAGTATTATAAGTATATATACTATCTGTCGGGTAATAGATATATATTTTTTTTGACATGTTTCATTTAGACACTTTATTTCATATTTTATTTATTAAAAACGCGCCCGATAGCTCAGTATGTTAGAGCACTCGCCGAAACCAAGCCGAGGTCCCAGGTTCGCACTGCGTCGGTGGCGAAATGTGAAGACTATTCTCTCCTTGGGCTTGCTTCCGTCCTGCTCGGACGTTATGTGAGTACACCTCCTCCTTGATTAGGGGCTCTGCCCGTGCGAAGTGACGGGTGATTTTATTTCATAGATAAAAAAAAAAAAAAAAAAAAAAAATTTATGTTTCTGTTATCGTTTCTATTATTATTATTTTACTAATTTATATATATATCTGTATTATATATGTAATATATATTTGCTAATTATTATTATGATATATAATTATAATTATGTAATATATATTTTTTTATCTTTATATTATTATATTATTATTATACTTTATATTTAATTATATTTATATTATATTATATCAGTAATAATTAATTATTTTATATATAAATATTATATATAACATATATATATATTAATAAATATATTTATATTATTAATATATATATATTAATAATATAATATTAATATACATACATATACATATATATATATATATATATATATATTATTATTATATATATATATATATAATATTATATATATATTATTATTAATAATATATATATATCATATATATTATATATATATATATATATTTAATATTATATATATATATATTAATTATAATATAATTATATATATATATAATATATAATATTTATATATATATTAATATATATATATATATATAATATTATAAATGTATATATATATATATTATATAATATATATAATATATATATATTATAATATATATATTAATATATAATAATTATTAAATAATAATTATATAAAATATATATTAATATATATATATATATATTATATATATATATATATATATATTATATTATATATATATATATATTAGTTTGATGGGACGATTATGAAATTTCCGTCTAGACGATGGGACGATGACGATAGAGCAATTTCACGATGACGATGACGATGGACTCGATGACTCGTTGACGTATTAACTTTGAAAGATGTAACTGAAAAGAAATTGGTTTAACCTCTCTCTCTCTCTCTCTCTCTCTCTTAATTTCATATTGAAAATATAAAATATACTTTTGGACGACATTTCTTTTTTAACTTTTTTAAAATATATATTAACATTATATTATATATATTGATATAAATATTATATATATATATATATATATATATTTTAATATATAATATATATTATATATTATTATATATATATATATATAATTTATATTTGATATATAGATATTTATATACTACAATATATACTATATATATATTCTTTCGATTTTTTTATTCACGCTGATGGATAGAAATAACTTTGTGAATTCAATTCTTTTAAAAATACCCATAAACTTTTCTAACATAAAATGACTTAATAACTATCAACATTAAACTTTTCTAACTTTCCTGGTCTTTCTTTTCAACGGATTTCATGTTGTGAGTCTTCTCCTTGTTGAAAGTATAAACATCCTTGGACCCTTAACTAATGAACAAAAAAAAATAGAAAGGTTTTGTACCTCACATCACAAATCCGGTTGCTTAGCCGAACGCCTCAAGAATCATGTGATATAGTTACTGTTTAGGGACTGTGAGATTTCCTCTATTTCTCAGTTTAGCGTACGCTATTAACTAAAGGTCTCATTTCGCCCTGTATGGAGTACTGTACTCTTCATCTTAATAGGGGGGTAGGTGACTGCTGGTTTCACCGGCCTTTTATTGACTAAAGGGTCGAGTCATAACTGCCAAAAAAGGCTTATTATACTGTTCTTAGTACTTTCCAGTTCACTTGACCCCTCTATTACTTGCGGCGGCATGTTGGGGCTTTAATCTCTAATACACTATAGGGTACTCAGCAGTGCATAAGTTTGCTCGATTTAGAACTTATCACTCGCGTACCACCACCTTTACGACGTTCTTCGTAGCACAAATAGGTGCTGTTATCTGCGCATAATCGAGTGTAATTATTGTAGATTGACATTGTTAAATTCTCCAGGCTTAGTTTGCTGTTTGGTGCTTACCTTTCTTTATCCTCAACCACCTTCTAGTTTTTGTGGAATTTTCTTCTATCCATCTTCTGTATATTTTCCTACTGTAAATTTATAATCTTCCTCACTTTAAAGCCTTAGCGTGTCTGTGCTCAATGCGTAATATATAGCGCTAGAGTTAGTGAACTTTTTGGGAGTCACGTTACACCCCCTATCCTTTATAGGGCTCTTTGCTCCTAGTAGAGTTGAGTTATAGTATGATGTACACACAATCTAGTTATATAAATTATTGAAAATTCCAGTTATATGGGCAGATATGTGGACAAGCTATGAAACGAAATCTTCCGCGTATGTTACCTCTCGAGCCCATTTTTTATCCTTCTCATTTCATGATTTTTTATTCCATGAAAATTCGGTTTTCTCTTTTTCATACGGATTTACCCTCATACAGAATGTGCAATTTCTTATGTCGCCACAACCTTAACTCAACAATATTATGAGCTTTTTCCAAAACTTAGAGATCCTAAAATTCTGTATAGAACTCCTGATCCTAGATACTCCACACACACCAAAACTATCATACCATAACTACATCATACTCACAAACATACCATCCCCTCAAATACAGAATTGATAAAGTCACTTACATATCCTTCCTCTCATCTCCTTGTGCGCCCAAAAGCAAACACAAAACCAACAATTTCACCACACACAAACATCATTTTCAATCGATTAATCCTTTCTCTTCTATTCTTCTGTTACCTCTCTAGTCTACAGCGCGCTAATCCATTATGCCCATGTATCCACATAAATACAACCATCCCCCTCATCTCTTACCTCATCTCCAACATTTCTGTTGCCTCCTGTATCTTTCCGATTCATGAATAACAGATAATACGATTACCTAATACATTATCAGTTGAATTTTCTCGGAAAAGAGACTTTTAAGCTTAAGGGCTGAGACATAGACCGAATCAAACCGGACCTAATATTTCTCCGAGGCTTGGTCATATTAAGATTCCTGGCATACAATAAGATTAATAAAGTGTATATAGTAGGCAGCCAATACCTAACTACCATCCGTTATCCCTTTATATCGTCACTTCTTACGACACGCAGGACATATAACTAGATATATACGATGTTGGCAATTTTTTCTCCCTACTAGGTATGGATTAATAAGTGAGTATAGTATTAGATGTTCTGTATAATATGTTGTGTCTTAGATAGAAGGTAGTATGGTGTGGATATATAATAGTATTGATGTTAATAATGATATTAGTTTGATCTAGTATAGTAAGAGAATGTATAGTGTGTGAATTAAATGATAAATACGCATAACAGGAAATGCGAACCATTTAAGGTAACTGGATGTCATACATACGCTATAGCATAAATGGTATATAATATATTTAATTAATTATATAATATTATAATATATATTAAATAAATATATATTATATATTTATAATATATTAATATTAAGATATATAATATATATATATTAACTTATTAATATATATAATATATATTTATATATATATATAATATATTTATATATATATATATATTATATTATATATATATATTATTAATATATTATATATATATATTATATAATAATAATATATATATTAATATAATATATATATATTAATATATATATATATATATATAATATATATATTAATATATTATATATATATATATATTAATATATTATTATAAGTTATTTGATGATAGTTCGTATTAGTGCAAGCAATAAATGGCTAAAACAGATTATATTTGGATATTATTTTGTGTTCTATTAAAGACGATGGCGTCGAGTATGAAGGGAGCGTTTATTGTCGTTGCAAAGAGATACTTAATGTTAGGCAGTGTTTTATGAATACCATTTATGTCCGCTAATAGGCCATAGTAGTGAGAGATCAAATCTATTTACATCTGATCAAAACAAAAAATGAGATTAGATGAAGATTATTATGAGGAGAAGAAGAATGAATATTGTTTATTTAGAATTTTGGGAATAATTTTTGGCAAACACGAGGCCCATATAGACGTTATGATCGAAAAGATTATACATAGGGAAAATATGTTTATGCAAATATTATATAAGTAGTTAGTTCATAATATGGTGGTTAATATAGAGTTAGAGTAGGCTTCTCTGAATGGAAATTCAAAAGTTATGTATGAACGAGTAGATGAAAGCGTGAGTGATTAGTGTAAGTAATAAAATTTTTGGTGATCCTAAACCCAAAATGAAGCTGACGATGGTTAGGATGAATAGACGGAATAGTTAAGACAGAGGTTGTGGTTATTGACTCCATTGTTATTCAATTTGTATATGGATGGATGAGGTTATGAAAAGAATTCAGAATTGTTGGGGGATGGGCAGGTAAAATATGGTGTTGAAAGTAGAGATAGTGGAGAATGGGAAATGTAGTGTAGGAGTGCCATTGAGATTCACACATTGTAAGCTGAGCTAGAAGAATCGAAGGTGATTCAATGAAAGAGAGTGAGAGAGAAATGGTAGAAAGAAGTCTTGGCAGGATGTCTAAATGATAGATACCTTTTCAGTACTAAACTTCGAATAGTGCAATAAGTAGTGGAAGATGATTGTGTGGTGGAGGAGAGACCACCATCGCATACAGTGTGTAAGTTAATGTATGACAAGATAGTGTTGTATGCAAAGCTGAACAGAGTGTCTGAAGTTATTAAATATTTAGGAAGAATTATGGAGGTTATATATATAGTTGGAATGAAGATTGAGTTGTTGGTGAACAGGACGGATTTGCAGTTAGTGTTTGTTAGTGTAGAAAGTTGTGAGTGGGCTCTAGAGTGGAAGGATCGCGCTGGTAAATTGCAATATTAACATCGTTGCGTGAAATGTAAAGGGACTAGTCTTGAGTGTGCTAGGAGTTGTTTATCCCATTTGTAGGGTGCTCAATAGGTTGTTACCGTAGTGATGCTTGTGGTTGTATGAGTAGTGGACTATGGTGCTGGGAAAAATAAGAGAAAGTATTAATTGAAGAAGTATACAAATGGGTTCAGGATTGGATCAATCTTAGGTGTTTGTGCTACGTTGTGAGGAAGAATTGTATTATAGTGAGTGAGTTTTAGTATGAACATATATAGAGGAGGTCGGAATGATCCTGATGTTGGTGTGAAGAAAGGGCGTTGAAATTGAGAGAATAATGGAGAAGTGATGTTGAGGTATCTGGTGTCTGGTCGATATGGAAAGGTTGAAAATAGGGAGATTACGAAATGAGATAGATAATATGGTTCGGCCCATGGCTATGCGGGATATGTGACTATTGGCAAAGTGTGTGTCGGGAACCCCACTCGACCTGGGAGCATCCGATTAAAAGCGTTGTGGAGTGTGACTGTCGAGGTAAAATGATATGTGTGTTGATAGGAGAGAACAATAGTGAGATTTGTTGGGTAAGAGCGCGAGATATAGAAACAAAGTGAATCCCGTATGCAAACAACTAGGATTGTAGTGTGTGTAAAATGGCAGGTGGGATTGTGAGGGAGGGATATTGGTCTTATGGACCCACCATGTGGCCAAGGGATGAACCTCATGGGATCTCGACTTATGACGAATCCATCTCTAATAGTGAAGCGCTCGTTTAATCCAATCGACAAATGATCCCATTGAAGCCTTTTTAAGTGGTTTCTCGAGACTTGCTGTGTGTGAGTTCCCACTAATATGAATGGATACTGATAGGTCCATAAAGGAAAACTTAGTAAGGCTCGGGACTTTCTTTTCGGTAGTCTTGTCGGATTGTTACTTCTACTGCTATTTCTTTTTCGATACACCTACAATGGCGATTCTCTCTCACTTTCCTTGCGTTGGTGAGGAAAAATAAATATAAGGAAAGAATAAATGAACGAAGAGATAGGTAGTTGCATAGTAAAAACATTCATTAACATGATAATTAGAAAAGATGTAGTTTCCTTCCTATAAGTTAAGTCAATATTAAAGTATAAGTATACATAGACAGTATATGAGCTATTTAGATTAATACATATATACATAAGTAATAAGTAGTTTTAGTATATATATATAATGTGAACATGTACGAGGCCGAGATTGTTCTTTTCTCTTTGCGACGGGAGAAACCTTATAACACTTATAGTGTTTTGTTTCAAAATGAGGTAGTAAAATTCAAGCACTGATAAATAAAGATTATAAATAATCATATATATAGTATATAAGGATTCGCATTAGTAGTATAAGGAATGAATTGTTATATTTTCCATTATTATTATCTCATATAGAATTATATTATATTATTATATATATTCCAATATCCTAATGTAATATCATATTTGTATTATTAATAACTTCTAAATTATTATTAGTATATGCTTGTATATCTTGATTATTGGACTTATGGTCGCGCTATTGATTATTTTATATTTCAAATTTGACTGAATATAAGTCAATTAAATCGGCCAGAAATAATCGGCGAATTTGCCGTATGACGATGACTATGACGATTTAAAAAAAATATGCCGATTTTTGACGATCCGATTTTGCAGATGACGATGACGATTAATTCGATGTTCCAGCCCCTACAACATAAAGTATCATTTTAGTGGGTTACTATAAATAAAAATAAGAAAGTAGTGGTAATAATAGTACAAGAATATATGATAATGTAGTAATAGATATGATTTTAGATATAATAAATTTTCGAGAAAAAGATATGTGAAAATCGTTATTAAGATATTACACATTCAATAAATAGTTAAAATAATAATTAACATATTTATATTCTATTAGATTTATCGTAAAAAGGCATACAATAAGATCTTAATAAATATAACAGTCATCTCAATGTAATAACTCTCGGTACGATAAAACCAGGTTATAATATTTATAGTGATATCTATATATATATATATATTTATATATATATATATATATATATATATGAGGATACATATTTATATATTACAAGCCGTATTATTACTGTTCATAAATTTATTATGAGGAAATAAGGAATAAAAATATGTATGTAGTATTAATAAGTAAAAGTATATAGGAACCCAAAGTATAAAGAAAATATATATACCCTATAAACCATACTCATAATTTATTCTATTATGCTGTATATTATAATGTATTTTTACCTACCATTCTAAAATATATAATAATTAATTTTAATATTATATAATAATAATATATATAATTAATATATTATATATATATATATATTATATATATATAATATTATTAAGAAATTATATATATATATATATATATATATATATTTTAATATAATTATATATTATATATAATTATATATATTAATATTATATATATTTATATTGTAAAATATTAATTATTTACACAATATTTTTAAAATAAATGGAAAAACTAATTTTTTTATAAATTATAAAATGAATATTTTCAAAAAAATAAACAAAATTCTTATTTGCTTTTTATATATACTTTATATTTTAATTATAATACCTAAACTCGACACTTTTTAAACTTTTGGATCATAAAAACTGGATGGACAGGATGTGCTCAGAAAGTAAAGTCTTGTGATAATTACTAATGATTCCTAGTCTGGGATATTTACTCATTCCTAATATACCCAATCCTCAATTCCAACCGGAATATTCCATATGGATTTTAAATTCTGTGGATAATTGTCTCAATAAAAATAATTCCAATTTTTAGAATTCACTTCAGTAAAAGGTGAATAGAGAGACGATATGAGGATTCTTAATTTGGGAATAATTGAGAGGATAGGAAACTTTTAGGGGGTTTATTAGATAGAGATCTTAGTATAGTAGGCGAGATGTGTAAGATAGTAGGGAATTAATGTGATGATAAACCGATTCTTTTATATATGTAAGTGGATATTTAGGTTATCATAAGAAAAGTCATTCGTTTGGGCCTAACAACTGCTTTAGAATAACTAGCTTAATAAAGATATATAATAATAAAGATATATAATAATAAAGATATATAATAATAAAGATAAAATAAATTATAAGTATAGAAGTTTTCTTATAAAAGAAGTTGAAACATTTATATATAATATATATAGTATTATTATAACATTATTATTTAATATCATATATATTATTATTATATAATTTATATATATATAATATATCAATATATATAATGTACTATGTAAATTAACAAATTTACTGCAGCGATTTCTTTTTTCCCTATTTTTAATTATATAAATATTTAAATATAGAGAAAAACAGATTAGATATTTAGTAGAGACTAAGCTAAAGGAAGTGTTTACTTCATCTTTAAAAACATTTTCTCATCGTTGTGAGCAAAGGTAAAAAATTGGAAATTTACTATTTAATTAATTAATTTAAATATATAAATAATAATAAATAATAATTAATATATTAAATATATAAATATAATAATTAATAATTAATAAAATAATAATAAATAATAATGGTAATAATAATAAAAATAATCTTTGTAAGATATTTTAAAGTCTGTTTTAACATTTTAACATTTTTAATTGTATTTAAAAATAAAAAAATGTTTTTTTGGGTTGCCATATCTAATGAAATATATTTATTAATTATCTTTGATATATATATTGTAATTAATAATTATATTGCAATCAATACTTTTATTATTTTAATAAAAATATAGATTGTATAAATTAATATTTTTATTTGTTATAATATTGTTATATATGAAATATTGAATACGACATAAATTGATTTTTAATACAGCTTTAATTATTTTTTAAAATACATGTAACTTATATCGTATTCCTATGTTCTTATATAGGTTTTTTCAGATTTGGTTATAGAAGTTTTTTTGAGATGTTTTTGGATAGGATGTAAATAAAAAACTCTCAGGAATTGACGCGTTTAATAATCCTCATCTACTCTGTGGTCGTGAGGAAAAAAGGATTCTTAAAATTCGACCACACTGGCGCTCTCGCTATCAGGATATTGGAAGGCGTAATCTTCTCATTTACAGTGGCTACTGTTGTCTTCACGTAGCACCGAGTTAATTGGTACGTGGTACGACTACAAGATAAAGGCGTAAAGGACGGATGAGAGATTCGCTTCTTACACGAATCTGTGGAATTTTCTGTGACCACAAGTGCCCATTGTTTTATCAATTCCGTGAGAGTGACTTCTTTGTCACTAACAGATGACTCCAAATCCAAACCTTTGCCAAGCAGTTAAAGGTGGAAAATCAACCAGAATTTTTGTGAGTACAAAAAATTAATATTTTCACACAAAAAACAGACTTCACACTAAAAATTAAATTAGAATAGGAATGTTGCACAAATGTTAAATTATAAAAATATACTATCGTTCTTTTGGAATCCTTAATTTTTTATTTATATTTTAATTTGTGCAAATTTCAACACAAAAAGGTGTTAAAATTTAATTAAAACAAGTGTTATTGTTTTCCAAAAAAGTTAAAAGAAAAATTTTAACAAATGGGTGACAGATAAAATTCACCATAAAAGCCATTAGAAAAAAGGCTACTTTATTTGTTTATAGTGTTTGAAAATAGAAAAGACGATGTTAGAGACATTTGTAGAGAGTATAATTAAATTAATATTTTTTTATAATTCATAAATAAATTTTTTTTTTTTTTTGGTATGTTTTTTTTTTTTTTAAAGCCAAACTTACTAGAACAACTAATACCAAAAATTTAGTAATGCATTCTTTCTTATTATGTAATGGTTCCTTGAGGGAGATTTTTCTTCGAGATTATATATTACATATAAGAATAAAATATTGCTCAATTAACAGCTCATTTATAAAAATAATATTTATAAAATTCAGAAAAACATTTTGCTGGTCAAGGTTAATTTATGTTTTTACTTACAAATTCAGATTTTCCAAGGACGATTAGAGTTAGGCGCTCATAACAATCTTCATAGTGTTAGAAAAAAGACGTATATCTCCATATAATGTCTACCCTCTCACAAAGATGTGAGGAGTAATTAGAGTTCGGATAATTGAAAGATTTAGTAATATACAATCAAAAAGAATAATACCAGCTGGTAGGGAAGAATCAATTAATAAAAAATTTCGTAGAAGGGATAGGTGTTATACAGAAAATCTCTACAAAATAGGTTATGTAGAATTGAAAGAGAGGGTGCAGGCATTGCATGCATTCTGTTGTTTAAAGTTACTAGTTCAGTTGCGAGTTAGATGAGTTATTGAATAGAAAGTGAAAATATGGTAAGGAGGGACCAAGGAAGTAGTAAGGATGGTGTGAAAGACGAAGGTTGAGTGGTCCAAGGGTGAGTTCTACTAGCATACTCAATCCTCTCCGGCTCCTACCTGCTCTATCGGATCTCTCTACTCTTCTCGTCTCCTCTCTCTTCTCAGTCGTCGTCGCGTCTGCATCATCTATCTTGTCTTTCCTCCCATGTGACCTGCATCATCGCGTGTACATCTTTGTTGAATGGCATTGAGGCAGCCTATACGTGCTTGTGAGAGGATTCAGCCCCTCGAATGTTACTCTCAGGTGCGCGTTGAAATAATTCTTGCTCCTTCGGCCACGAAGCCTCATCGTCTCCCGGATCTCATACGAACGACTCTGAATGGATGAAAGAGATAAGAGGTGATATAATTTAATGTGCCACGACACATGACACGAAGCACGCGCGATGACAGTTTGATAAGATAGAATAATGAGTAAAGTACTTCCATATTTTCTTAAGGTCGTAATATGTTGTGTGGTGCAAGCTATATCCAGAGTTATAGATTTAATAATAATATATATATATTATATAATATATTAATATAATATATAATATTATATATATATATATATATATATATTTTATTAATAATATAATATATATATATATATATATATATATATAATATAGTTATTATATATATATATTAATATTAATATATATTATATTATATATATTTATTATATAAATAATATATTATATTTAATTATATATTAATAATATAATATATAATTAATATATATATTAATGATATTATATATATATATTAATATTATATATATATATATATATATATATATATATTATATTATATATATATATATATATACATAATATATATTATATATATATATATTTCGTTTTTGCTTTATTAATCTCGTTCTAAATCATAGTCGCCTTACTATCACTGGAAATAATAGGTAATTACGTATGGTTTATATATAATTATTTTGTCGTTAAGTCCCGCGAATTATTTAACAGGTGGTATAAATAAATTACTGGATTTTTGTTTTTTTTTAATCTAGAGTATTTTTTTTAACCGTGATTTTTAGTAGATTGAGTTCTATATGATGAGCCAAGTTATTTTTTATTTTATTCTTTATTTTTCAGTGATAAATAATTCAACAAAGTATTTTATTTGTCTATTTTTGCATATATTAGTAGACAGTTAAATAAAAATAAAGTTTTTCTGTTATTATATTTTACTATTACCTCGAATAATTCCTAGTTAATTACTAAAAAATAATAAATTAATAATTACCTCAAAGTGATGGTAAAACCTTTTTGTAGGCTCCAGATCCTCAACAGACCATCCCAGTAATAAAGTGATTCATCAATAATAGACCAAAGGTCATAACCAATATATATATTGGTCTAACCTCACATATATATATAGGTCATAATATCGAATATAGGTATTATACATAAAGGTCACCATATATAAAATAAGTATGGTCATAATAAGGTCTTAGTGAACTATATAAAGTCAAAAATAAAAGGTACACTGAGCCTCAGATATATTTTCTTGTCCTGATAAATTTAGACTCACTAATAGATACTAGCATGTTAAAAATTATGTTATTTTTTGATCTATAGATATCATTTAGATAATTGTTTCTATTGACTTAATAAAAATATAACATAAGATATAATTAGTATATATATATTTTAAATACAGATTTAAATATTCCTAGTAAATAAAATTTATTTTAACTGATTATATAAAATATTATATAAATAAATTATTCTTATAACTTGGCAACTAAGTAGAATTATTATATAAAAATCCACAAAATTATAAAAACAGATTTTGGAAAATATAATAATAATTGTTTGGTATTATATTATAAATTTTGGATTTAGATTATTCACTCATGAGATCAAGTTAATAGAAGAACAATAGAACAATTTTGTGTAAGATACTTAAGAAACAGTAGAACATATAAACATAGGGTTACAACCTTTGACAATAGTAATAAGAACAATAAGATGACTTTTAAATCATTTTAAGTAATACACACTACCGAGCTAGAAAAAGGTGGTTATATTGATTCTTTAAATTA
>JABUQX010104449.1:17500-22500 GCA_015478945.1 Trachelipus rathkii | reverse complement strand
TCCCACCACCTCTGTTTGGTGGAATTCTCTTCCATTTTCTGTATTTCCTACTGAATTTAATCCCACTCACTTTAAAGCCTGCTCCTGTGCTCTATGCGTAATTTGCGCTAGAGGGTGAACTTTTGAGAGTAATACACCCCTCCTTAATAGGGCTCTGCCCGTGAGTGGTGGTGACAACCTGTAAAAAAAAAAATCCTTGAATGGGCCAGATATGTGGCAAATGAACTTAATCTCCTATTCCCCCGATCCAAAACATCATTCAGATTAATCCAGAAAATCGTCGCACTTCTTCAACATTACCCTCAGATGGATCATATGTCGCACACACAAATTTTGATCTTTTCAAACTTAAATTTAAACCTTTAGACTATCTAGTACTCACACACACAAAAATCTACAATAACTCTCTATCACAACTCACTCATCAGAATTGCAAACCTTTCTATCCCCCTCTCATTCTTCTACAGCAACAACAAACAACATTTCATCACACACCAACTCATTTTCACCGATTCTTTCATCTTTGTTCAGTCACAGCGAGCAAAATCAAATTTGCCCTTCTAAATATATTCCATCACCTCTCTCCCTCATACTCCTCAACATTTATTCCTCCGACATTTCATATACAGATACGATTCATTCATTTTCGCCGAAAGAAGGGCGCTTTACTGCTATCACGACCTCTCCGAGGCATGCATTAGCATTCCTGGCAAAAGATAAGTGGTAATGTAGGCAGCAACCTAACTACCACCGTCCCTTAGTCAGCTTCTACGACACGCAGGACATACATTGTGGGCAATTTTTCCCTACACGTATGGATTATAAGGGATAGGGAATGTCTGTAAGATGTTTTCTAGAAGAGGGGTGTGAAAATAAGGTACGTGTATATGATATGTTGTCTGGAGGATGAGTGTGGATTATGAACGCATAACAGAAAAGCGAACCATTAGGCACTGAAATGTCATACATACCATAAGCAAAATGGGTTTATATATATAATATATATATATATATATATATATATATATATATATATATATATATATATATATATAATATATATATATATTATATATATATATATATAATATATATATTATATTATAGTATATATATATATATATATTAGGGATGGGCCGGATATCCGGCAACTATCCGGTACCGGTATCCGGCCAAGTTTTTGACTATCCGGTACCGGCCGGATACTCATTGTTATCCGCCGGATAACGATAATTACCTTCCCATAGAAGTTCTTCCTCGTTGGGTGAATATTCAAAAATAATTTGAAATTATATATATATATATATATATATAATATATATATAATATATATATATATATATATATATATAATAATATATATCATATATATTAATATATATACTACTTGTTAAGACTTTCGATGTTGGGTACCAATGTCATTCCATATTTTATCATCATTTATGTTTACTGTACAATACATTTTATCTGAAATTTGTTGGCACGTTAAATAAATTATATTCATTATAACTTAAGCTTAAGAAATTTGTATAAAAGAAAAAGAAATAAATTTTTGTTTCAAACTTTTATTCATGCATTTAAGCCTTTATTTTTGTTAATTATTACTTATTTACAAAAATAAAATACCAAATGCAAAAAATACCGATTTTTCGGTGTTGCTTCCAGAGGTACAAAAGATGGCCAACGTGTTAAAAATTTGTGGACTATAAATTTTTGGCATTCCACTGAAATTCCCACAATTTTTTTGGTAGTCCTCTAATTGCAGAATTGCGGAATTAAATGGCGGAATGAAATATAGGCATTCCGCTAACGATCTGCAATTCCGCAACATTTAAAATTATCGCAATCGATTTACGCAATTTATTTTGGATATTCCGCAATTGCGGACTTAAATTGCGGAACGCCCACCTCTGATATATACTGTATATATATATATATATATATATATATATATATATATATATATATATATATATATATATATACTATATATATATATATATATAATAATATATATATAATATATATATATATATATATATATATACAGGGTACTCTCACGAGTTGTGTTACAGCGGTGGTATCAACGTACGGGATGTTTAAGTATGAAAATGTGTAAGAAAATAAGTTCGATTTATTTAATTCATTTAGGAGGATGGGATATGTTAACGTTGGTGTCTGCGCACGCGCAATACGAAAACCGCGGCACAAACATGCGAATGTCGAATGGGATGATTTATTTTTTATGGCTTCTGTGATGCACAGAAAAAATGAGGTGGGCTCTTACCTCGCGACAGTTTATTTGATACGGTTGTTTGTTTCCACGCAATGTTACCCATAAACAACTAGACGTCATCCGTAAACATCTGTGCCTACAAAAGCCGAAACGTGTCCAAAATGAAATTATAAGGTTTAAATACAATAGGTATATTCAATAGTATTTAAAAATATTGAAATACAGCCTAACAAAGGAAATTAAATTAAATACCTAAGCATTTACCCTTTTTTAGATTACATTGAATATGTACAATGTAGGCCTAATAAATACGAGCATGTGAATGTGTACAAACCAACTAACAGCTATCAATGGGTTATGTCATAACCTACAAATTATGCGTAATAAAGTTTAGTGAAACGTATAACTTCAGAAGTGGTTTGTTTAGTCAGAGCCATACATTTGGAACATGCCACGTGACCAGTAAACGCAGGTCGAAAAGCGTGACATGTTGGAGGTTTACATTACGCAAAACAGGAATGCTCGCAGAGCTGCTGCAGAATATGGACAAAGTTATCCACATCGACGACCGCCGAGCCACATGGCATCCATAGAGTTTACAGACGGTTTCAAGGTACAGAGTCGATAGTTCAACCCCCTCATCACATACGGGAGGGGGGTCGTGTCCGTACATTCGACGTCGAACTGGACGTTCTGCTATACACCCATGAAAATCCAACGTCCTCATTACGGCAAGCTAGTTCGGTCTTGGGAATATCGAAGGAAACCATACGATGGATTTCGTGTTGCATACAACATGTATCAATATAGGCCATACATTTGTGCATGGTTTGCATCGTGGAGACAAAAAGGGCGGATGGGATTCCTGGCTGTCATTGATTGTATTCTAATGATGTACCGACTTATTGGAAAATATCTTATGGACCAATGAATCTCGGCTTTAAACCAATAACGGTATGTATAAAAGGTGGAACTTCAGACATTGGCGGAAACAAACCCCCAAATAACATTCACTAGCCATCACTAGGTCTCATACTCAGTCAACGTTTTGGTGTGGTATACTCAATAGTAGGATTATCAGGCCTTAGTTCTTCGAGGGAATTTGACAGGAAAGCGTTACCTCCATTTCCTGCAGAACCGTCCTTGTTGACCTACTGAGTGATATAGCCTTTAAGAACACAACGAGATATATTACACATTATGGGTGCCCCAGCCATAAGCGATATAGTGACGAACCTACCTCGTCCAGAACCTTTTCCGGGAAGATGGATCGGAAGATCTGGTCCATTCCATGGCCTGCGCGTTCACCCGACTTAACACCACTGGGAATACTTTCTGTGGGGGTTATCTCTCAAACATACCGTGTACGCTGGGTTTAATGACACAGGAACCTCGCCCGATGATCTTCGCCGTCGAATAACCAACGCATGTAGGGGAATCAACCCTGCGTCACTGTCATTGGCATGCAATGAAACCTGGCGCCAGAGGGCTGAGGCATATATTCACGTGGATGGAGGCGTCTTCGAACAATATTTGTAAATACCCTATGTACAAGTTGAAACGACCTGACGTTCTTCTCCCTTCTTGCATGCTGTGGATAAGATTCATAGGTGTAAATTTGTTATAATACTATTAGCAACGTTATTACATTACATGTATCGATATTATGAGCTGTCTTGAATACCATTGTTTTCTTCAATCTTTTCACATTCACGTTTAAAACTATTGTTGGTAACATTGACGCGTTATGGGTACATTGCGTGGAAACGAATAACCGTATCAAAAAATGTCGAGAGGAAGAGCGCACCTCATTTTTTATGTGCATTTCACAGAAGCCATAAAAAATATATCATCCCATTCGACATTTGCATGTTTGTGCACGGTTTTCGTATTGCGCGTGCTCAGACACCAACGTAACAATATCCGCATCCTCCTTAAGTGATTAATTAATCGAACGTTATTATTCTTACACATTTTCATGCTTAAATATCCCGTACGGTGATACACCGCTGTAACATAACTCGTGAGACACTCTGTGTGTGTGTGCGTGTGATGTATATATTATTATATATAGTATATTATATATATATATATATATATATATATATATATATATATATTAATATATATATATATATATATATATATATATATATATTATATATATATATATATATATATAGTATAGATATATAGTATATATATACGGTTATATATATAGTATAATATATATATATATAGTATATAGATATATATATATATAGTATAGTATTAATAATATATAATATATATATATATATATAGTATATATATAGTATGATATAGTATATATATATATATAGTATATATATATATATTAATATATATATATATATACCGGGTGAATAACACAGTTAATCTCATCAAACTGTAATAATATTCTAATGTCAAAATCAATATATCGATATGTTATATATAATATTAATTATAAATTAATATATATAATAATATTATAATATAATAATAATATATAATGATATAATATTATACGTAATATAATAGTAAATTAATAGACCTATATATACATATCGATATATGAATTGACAGAATTTTTCAGAAAAATGTGTCCTGTGCTATATCCTTACCATTACCGTATATATATAAGGAACTGTCCGGATATCCGACCGGATATCCGGTATCTGGTTTTAACTTCCAGCCGGATATCCGGTATCCGGCTATCCGCATAACTTCACTATTCCGCCCATCCTAATATATATATATATAT
>JABUQX010104449.1:0-15000 GCA_015478945.1 Trachelipus rathkii | reverse complement strand
TCAAAAGCCGGGTGAAACCAGAGCCTCCCAGATATAGAGCAGTACTCCATACAATGGGCGGATGAGACCTTTGTATAGCGGAGCAACTGAGAAAAGGAGGAAAGTCTCACAGCCTAAACGGAACTCTCAGTTTCTTTGAGCCGCCCTAGCAAATATTGTGATGTGATGGTTACAAAAGACATTTTTTTCTTTATGTTAAGTCTAAGGATGTTTATATTGTTCAAACAGAAGAGACGACAGAACCATCGAAGAAACAGGAAAGTTAGAAGGTTTTTGGAGAATTACGATTTGTAAATTTGGTGTTTTTATAAAGAATTGAATGTCACAGATGTTATCTCTTCTATCCATCAAGCGAGAATAAAACCTCGCATAAGATTAAGGACAGAGGCAATTCCAAGAAAGTGGAATTCTGTGGGGAGTACTGTAACTCTTGAATATTGAGTTAAAGACATTGCAATGGTCCGAGTTCATTGAGGTAAACGAAGTGGATAGTATTTTACACGCCAGGTGCACGAAAGCATCCGTGGTTGCATTTTAGCGAATGAGTAGTGAATAACTACTAAACATAAGACAGAACCGCCTCGAGGCTAAAACAACCACTACTTTGACAAGAATCCACTCGTTTCCGATGACTCGACAAAGTACAGAACAGTCGCCTATTCAAACAATCCAGCCGATATTTATTGTATTAGAAAGTCAAAATCAAAGGCCTCCTACGACTTATCATCTTACGTAAGCACAAAGCTAGATAGTTACGAGGAATTATCCGAAAGGAGGGAGCTTGGAGAGTAGTGCGCGTTGCATACTCGGTCCAAATGCTTTGGATATGTTTTAAGCGCCACCCATCTACTCTCGCGTAGTTCCTAGAACGAAAACCATAATGGGTTAGATAGCGAATGTATATCGCCACGTAGACTTCGTGCAACGAAGCCGTAACTGGCGCATCACGGAGTGAGTTTCCCAGATGATCTAAGAAGTGAGTTTGAGAAGGGTTTTCTAACAGATCTTAGATAGAACTCACAAGGTGAGACTACATGGGTGATAGTTTTTAGAAGGACCTTCAGAGCTCGTTCGCTGTACCATTTTTATTATTCCTCGAACTAGAGTTGGACTCATGTAGAGAGAGACACTTATCCTCATAGACTTGGGAGATCAGAAGGAGGGAAAGTGCTAGTATCTTTGTATAACAAATAAGAGAATATACCGCTTGCAGCGAGGGGCGCACAAAATGGAAGATTAGCCTTTTCAGTTGGAGAACTAGCAACACAATGATCAGATCGAATAATGAGGAGGAAAGGCAGACTTACAGAAGTTGCTAGAGATGAAGATTGTCCAGTTATAGGATACACTACGCGAGGTTAGCGCAACTTCCTTTTGGATAGAAAGCCAGCTTTGCTCCGTTCAGACAGACTATCTCTGCAATCTCGATTTCTAGCTGGAATAGAAAAAATCTATGTCGCGTAGATGTGATAGGAGAATCGTAGCTATATTTCGTATGGTTCTGTCGCCTGCTCTACCCGATGTAGGCCACTTGTACTCTAGACTAATGGCCATGAGATACAGCAACGATCGAACGCATGAATTCATGAGGAACGAAAAGATTTAGTTTTATATGAGCACGGAATGATATGAGGATATAGAAAATTTACATGAACATCAGAAAAGAAAAGATGATGCAATCTGGGACACTAACCATTCCCCATTCACACAGCGGGATGCTATGAGGCCGGAGCCGTGCACTAGCAACCTCTCCTGTAATATTTAGTTAATATGCTTTTAGTACATCCATCCATTATAGTCTGTAGTATTCGAGGTAAAGCTCATTTCTCCTGTCTCATCTGCAAATCTGGAATAGCTTTATCATTTAAGTCCCTTGGTCCTAAATACTTTTAGTACATTGTAGCGATGAACGCGCAGTATACCACCTTATGAGCTCTTCATCAAGCAGAGCATCGCCATTATGCGTGGGACGCTACAATACATGGCGCTCTTATTTTACGAGTGTGAAGTAGCTTACTGAGCGTTTTCTTACATTGCTTCTATTGTATTAGAGCTACTTTTAAAATAGTTTGTTCACGCTTTAAAATAAAATATGCAAATTATAAACAAGATATTATTAATGTAATGTCTGATTATTCATTAATGATTTTGTATATTAGTAATTTACATTGTTATTATTATCATTCTTTTTATTGTTATTGTTAATTGGTTATTTGCTTGTTAACTATATTCATCATGGTCTCCCTCTCCACATAATGTTATAATATTTATTATTATTATTATTATTACTTATTATTTATTATTATCAATTATTCATTAAGTCCAGTATATTATTAGTTATGTATTATTATTAATAATATTATTTATTATTATTTTTATTAGTTATTATTATTGAAGTTAATATTATTAGCTATTTTTTATCTCTATCCATTAGTCTAACTTAGAGAACTCAAAAATTTTGATCAACAAAATAATTTCGCAGGCGGCATATGTGAGATGCTCTGTACCCTCGCTGTCTTCCATAGAATCAATAATAGATTCCAATTTACTAATCAATGACTAATTGTTATCTGTTATAGTACTATATACTATCATCTATATATAGCACTATAGTGGTTATAAATATTCTATGCAAGTAGGTCACTATTTTATGAAAATTTACAAATATATAGTAATATTACTTGTTTTTTTACATTCTAGAGAGAGAGGAGTAGAGAAGAGAGAGAGAGAGAGAGATTGAGCAGAAACTTTTTAAAAATATAATGCTTTTTTCTCACTTACACTTGTGCAATGGCAGCGACACACAAAGTTTGCTCTAATTTTGCTTCTGTCGTGACTGACAATAAATTTCATAATCTTTGTACCACATCACTAATATATGTCACCTATATATATTATACCCTGGGGGCAAGAATTAAAACTCCGCCACTGCGAACAACAGTTGATGGCGCTGGTTTGGAAATAAGCCGGCCTTAAAGGGTTCGATTTCCTGTGGCTCCGACGTGCTTACCTACCCTGCAATATGGGGATAAAGCACAGTTAATTAAAGGTAGTTTTTTTTTTATATATAATTATGCTAAAAGGAAAGTGGCCTACATGAACCCAAATGAGGTGTGGAGGGTTGCAATATAATTGCGATAAACATATTTTGTTCTAAAATTTTAATTTAAATTCTGTATCCATTCTTGTCTTCCAAAAATTTTAATCCAATAAAATTTAAGAGTAAATAAATTTAATATTAAAATCATAACACGTTAAAAGCAGAGCCTATTTAAAACCAAGAACCTTCTTTACTCATAATATTTTATTTTCTATTCAAAAAAAATAAATGAAATTTCTAATGATTTAAGGAAATGCGGATTTCATATCGGGAATTTAAACCATACAACTTGATATGTACACTGTTCTTGAAAAATACTGAACGAGAGTTTATTTTGGGAAGAAAACTATTATTTACTTATACCATACTTGCGGCAATATGGCTACTGGAATGACCAGTCTAATAACTTTCATTCATTTTGACATTGTACAAATGACAGCTCAAATGATGCTAATTTTTAATTATCAATAACTTAAGTTGAACGCCTCGTGGCGTAGGATATTTACTCGCCGACTCTCGTGCGAGAGGACGCTGGTTCAACCCTCCACGTAGCAGTCTGAGTTTTATCTTCCTGGAGGCAAGAATTAAAACTCGGCTACGGACAGTTAGTGGCGACAGGCTTGGTATAGTTGACCTTAAAGTTCGATTTCCTGTAGTCCCCCCGATGTTAACCTCTGAGGAGGGGATTAAGCACGTTAAAAGAATGTTTTTATTTTGATTAAAAGGTAAATTTAAAATGAAACTACCATTTAGTTATTGATGTTAAACCTACAACAATATTCCATACCATGAATTACAAATCCTTAACATTTTACCCCCAAGAATATTACCTGAATAAATATTCCCTTTGGACATTTCCATTGTTTGATATTATCTGGTCCTCCAGAAGCAAATGTGTAAAGATCAGGATGAAGGGTTAGGGCTCGTACACTCTTCTTGTGGTGGGTAAGAGAACAAATAGATTTACCTGCCGCCAAATCCCAAAGTCGTATTGTTGTGTCATGTGAACCAGTTATAACCTGCAACCAATTTATATATATATATATATTATATATATATATATTCGATATATATAATATCTATATTATATAAAAAAGATAGATAATATAAAATATACAAAAATATATATATATTATATATATATATATATATATATATATATATATATATATACTAATATATATATATAGATATATATTACTATAATATATCTATTATAGACAAATTTATATATATATAATATAGTTATATATATATATATATATATATATATATATATTCGAATCTATAATTTTAAAGACTAGTGAAAAAGGTCATGGTGCTATATAATACCAAGACAAAATTCAAAAATAAAGCCCAACATGTCACGATACATGGTGCTTGGTGCTTGAAAGTGTGTAAGTCCAAGGTGTTAGTGATAATGGATGTATTTATGTTCCTTTTTTTACACGAAGGAATGGGTAGGTACAGTGGTTAAGTCTGTGATTAAAGAACTAGACAGAGAAAGGTTGTTAGAATGTATAGAAAGGCAAATCACATTTAATTAATTTTTTTTTAATTAAAAAAGTTTGCACCTCAGGGGCATAGCCCTATTTTAGTATGGGAACTTCTCTAGGTATTTGCTACCTAGAATCCGAACAGGGGATCGAACCCGGGCCCTTGCCATGCGACTCTTTCGCTCTACCGATTGAGTCACGGTAGCGACTTTACTCTTCAAAGGAGTAGTTGTGCGACTACAGAGTTCGGCAGAGAGTATCTGTTGATGTAGGTGGTGTAAGAAGTGAAGCAAACAATTTGTTGGTACAAAGAAATCGGGAAGAATCACTGGAGATGATGCGGAAAGCTCAATGTTTAACAACTTACTCGCGCGAGACTTGTGTGGAAGATAATGTCACGGATATAGACGAATAAATCGAGTTCTTAAGAATTGTGTGAGTGAAATCGTCACAGAAATATGATACATACTTCTAAGAAGGACAGACGACAACTTCTAAACAGACAAGCAACTAGAAGGTGTCAAAATATTCTGAAGGTGCCACAGACAGATCCTAGAAGCTTGTAATGTGAGATAAATAATGTATTCCCTTCATGAAAGATCACGAGAAAAGAAATAAAAAATATTGACAAAGGAAGGTTTTGAGTTGTGTGCTTCCAAAGATGAAACACATGCGTGAGCGTTGCCATGTAACAACTTACTCGCGCGCAGACTTGTGTGGAAGATAATGTCACGGATATAGACTAATAGATTTGCTGCTTCAAGACAACCATCCTAGTATCAACCATGTATTGTTGATTAGGTTGCTTTTCGAAATGAAGAGAGTAATGAAGGATGGAATTGTTAGAATAAAACTGAATAGGAGATAAAGTGTTATGGCAAAACTATATGCAAAAAATGTTTTCTTATACATTTAAAAAAAAATTACACCAAAGTTGATATTTTTTACAATTTCTGTATCTTTATCAATAACAATAAAAAAAAAAAGTTTAATCAACTCATTATTTAACAAAACATCACTGGTATTAATTTCTGAGTGGAGTGTCAAATAAATTTCATTTCATTTCAGTCAGATCAACTTTAATATATGTTACTAATATACTTCTCCAAAATAATGTTACTGCAATGTTATGACCCAAATTCGAAGTTTATGACCATAATTTAAAATAACTAATAATCCAATAATTCTTCTAATATGTCAGAATCTAGGGGTGAGGTCATTTGACCAATTTCAATGAAATCAACCAACACACAAGCTAAAAAAAAGTGTGTAGCATATGAGAAACAAACAGACTGCTCTATTAAATTAAAATCATAAAAATTTCTTAAAACTAAAAAATAAAAGGAAAAAGAAATTGTCTAAGAATCGCTTAACTTAAATGGTTGTAAACTAAAATTTTTACATTTATCACTATATATTTATGAACAGACCATAATAAATTAGGCAGTATTTCAGTGTACTTGGTTACTAGGGTACTCCCTATGTTAATACAGCATGCTTCACCACAGTCAAATAATCAAAATCAATGACACATCAATCCATCTATGCAATTTTAGTTTCCTCTTCTTTGTACCTCCTAATTTAACACTAAATCATTTTATCATATATAGTATTATTATTAAACATGCCAAAAAACTTTCCCAATTCGTTTCCTTTTGTTGAATGGACTTTAATATGCTATAAAAATGAACTTACTTTTTTCTTTTTTGATCTCAAATTGATTTATTTTTAAATTCATGTTTATTTAAATTTTTAGTTTAATTTCGACGTAAAATTTATTTATTTGTGTCTAAGAATCGTTACTTAAATGGTTGTAAATATTTACTGTCTACTAAAGTATTACATTTATCACTATATATTTATATTATATTATATATATATTTATTCTATTATTTATATATATATATATATCATATATTATATTATATATATAATATATAGCCCACCTCCAATGCGAGGGCGTTAGCCCTCGCTCAATAGACAAGCCTTGTTCCGTTAGGAGCAAGCCAAAGGCTTGTAACAATTTAAAACTGTCAGACCAGTAAATTCTACCAACAAGTTGAAGAGGTCATTTACACAGGAAATAGAATGGTCAATATAAAAGTATGAACATAGGTATATTTAAAAAAGAAAGTAAACAATGACACAATACCTGAGGCTCTGAAGCTTGTGCAACAACTGAAGCGACGGTGTTGCTATGTCCTATGAGTGTGTGAATATTTGCTTTTGATCTCATATCCCAAACTCTTGCAGTAGAATCTCTGCCACAGGTTATTAAGACATCAATAGTAGGGTGTAATGCTAGGCCATGGCAAGCACTTAAATGTCCATGATAATGACGAATAACCTAAAGAAGTTTAAAAAAGGATTAAATCAGCAAAAAAAAAAATAAATAAATAAATAGCCATCATGATATGAGCAAGGTATAAATAAATAAATACAAACATAGTAAATTATTAAAAAAAACTTGTTTAGCAAAGAAATTGTCTGAACTGCTCAAAATAAAAAAATAAATAAATAAAAATATTAAATAAATGAGGTATTCATAAAAATATACACAAGGCCCCCCCAATATATAAAAATCGTTGTAATTGGTACACATATAAAGTAATATGACAAAAAATTAGCAGCATTGTTAACCTTATTATATTCCAAATCCCAACACTTCACTTGCTTATCTTCACCACAAGAAAATAAATATGGGTGTCTTGGTGAAACAGCCAAGCCTCTGACAGTGGAGACATGACCTGTTAAAGATAATTTTAACTGTCCTGAAGCTAAATTCCAAATTTTTATAATTCTGTCATTAGAACCAGTAGCAAACCATTCATTTCCAGGTTCTACAGCCACACATCTAACCCAACCAAGATGACCAGAAATAACTCTAGCTAATTTCCATGGGGGATGCCACTTAGGTTTTGGTAAAATGGGCGCCTTCTTCATCATTAACTGCTGAGAAGATAGATTATTTGCTCCAATTCCAGGCATTACAGGTACAAGAGCCATGGAATTCTGACTTGGAACTGAAACTGTATTAGTGAGAGCTACAGGTGATGGTGGTGCAATAATTTCTTCCTGAATTCGCTGATGATGATGTTGAATTTCTTTAGGAGGAGCAAGAGCAGCTTCTGCAGCAGCCCGTCTCTTATTTTGAATGACCAAATCAAGAATTGGTCCATATTGATCTTTAATCTTTATGTCTCTTCTTAGTTTTTCAAGTTTTTCCTCCAATGGTGGGAGTGCTCCTTGGTCACATAAAAACATATCATGAGTTCTTTTTAAAGACCTAAATACTAAAGTATGCACAGAATGCCTCTGAACTTCATCTGATGAGACAGGCATTTTACCTAGGTATTATTTTATTGTGAGATTCTGAAATATATATATATATATATATATATATATATATATTATATATACCGTATATATATATATATAATATTATATTATATATATATATATATATTTATATATATTATTATATAATAATTATTATATATATATATATATATATATATATAATATATATGATATATAATATATATATATATATATATATATATTTAGATTTTTTTAATGTGTAAGTTACTACTATATATATAGGCATGCATAATATTTGATAAGCAAACATTAAAGAAAAATATATTAAAATAAAATTTGATAACTTAAGGAATAGGTTCAATGTTTAAATTTAAAATTTGCTCTAATTATTTTTACAATTCAACTAGTTTTTATGAAATTTTTTTGGAGTAGATGTAATTGATTGAATTACACACCTACTATTCTGAGCACTATCTGGTTCCAATGGGAATTGCCAATTTTGAATTGCTCTATTACCTATCTTGTACCCCCCCCCCCACAAACAAAAAAAAAAAAAAATTGGCATTTAGATTATATATATGATAAAAAAAAATATTTTAGGTTTATACCTCCTTTTCTACTCTTAATTATTTCCAAAAATAAAAATATCTTGGTGTAAATTTTCTTCACATCTCTGAATGAGGGATGAAATTTGTCAAAATTAAAAATTTCCCCATTTTTATAAATTTAGAGCAAATTGAATTGGATGTTACATATGTATCTTTTATTTAGAGCATTTTTCTAAATGCCTAACAATTTGACATCTGGAAACATCATTGTGCTGACTGTTTCAAATTTGATGACATGTACAGAGGTAAAATGATTCTGTATGCCTAAATAAAAGATGTGTAGCTCTTTAAATTCTATTAACTGATAATTTCATTTAAAAAAAAAAAAAAATCAAATGAATATAAAAAATTTAGAGCAAATTTTTAACTTCAAACAAAAAATATCTGCCCTCTACCAAAAAAATATGTAACAAAATCTATGAAGCTTTTTCAACTTTTGGAGACTGTTTAAAGAAGGTATAAGCCTAATACATTTATTGAATTTTTTTAGCTTGCCCAATTATATTTATTCCAAGAATTTTATACAAATTAGATGGTAATAAAGTATGCCATTACAGGTACTTAACATATGCCATTACAGGTACTTAACATATGCCATTACAGGTACTTAACATATGCCATTACAGGTACTTAACATATGCCATTACAGGTACTTAACATATGCCATTACAGGTACTTAACATATGCCATTACAGGTACTTAACATATGCCATTACAGGTACTTAACATAAGTAATTGCAGCAAAGTTTGTTCATCATCTTTTGAATTGGTTGCTTCACCATGACAATGCACCTTCACACGCCTCTTTCATTATGAGGGATTTCATGACAAAAAACAACATGACTACTTTTCACCACACACCCTACTTCCTCATAGATTGTAGTTTAACAATTTAATTTTTTGTAAAGCACATTACACTGGATCTATATAAAATTGCTGGCAGTGTCACATTTTGGAGTATGTTTTCCCTATATGCACTATTACAACTCTTTACTATAACAACTTGTCTGACTGGCCAAAATGTGGGCTTTATTTATTAGGTGTAATTTCCGATATATTCTTCTAGCAGGTTCTTGTAAATAATTAGGCATACTGTACTTAGAAAAACTTAATTTATGGCTATTTAAAATAGTTAGATGATTTTAAAGGTTAGTAAAAGATTGATATAGTGATGAAGAAGAAATTTCCTTTTACCTTTGATTTTTGATAATTTGGTCTTTGAAACATGTGAACGCAGTGAGAGCTTGATTTGAAAAGTGACCACATGTAAAGTGAAATTTTGATATTTTAATCATGAGAAAAAAGTATCTTGCTCAAAGGAAGGCTAGATAAAAGAGAAAAAAAAAAAAAAAAAAAAAAAAAAGAAAGGAAAAAAAAACCTTAAAATATTGAATTTGAAAAAACTTAAATCTAAATATTAAATGAATGGTTAAAATAGTTGAAATAGGCCTATGTGAAAGAATATAAGAATTTTTAAACACATTTTCCCAGAGAAAATCTTTACTTCTTCAATGTTTTGAAGTTAAAAGAGTCATCTTACAACAATCTCATTTAAGTTTTCTCTATATGGTCTTCAGAGTCCAATTCATTTTCTGGGCAGGTGCATATGAAATGTAACAGGTATTCTCCTACTCCACATATAGCTATATATTGCAGTTGGTTACACCAATGGAGAACCTGTTTCTCCATTTTAGATTTAAAGTATTGATTCTAGCTCTGAAAAGTATCATTGAGTAGGATTTTTTTTTTTTTTTTTTTACAGAAGATAAACACCACCGCTCACGCTGCAGGAGCCCTATGTAGGGGGCGGCGTGTGTACTCAATATCTAAACGTCCCCGTGAGCAAACTCCAAATCCGTCCAAGGAGAGAATAGGTACTCAACCATTCTCAACCACTTGGCCGACCAGTTGCGAACCTGGACCCCTCGCTTGTTTTGGTGCGAGTGCTCTAAAAACACTGAGCTACCGGGCACTTTTATATAAATAAATAATATAAAAAAAAATATATATATACACATATACACACAACTACAAATACACACATACGTCATACAAATACAAATATATGTAACACTAACACCATTAACAATGATTGTGACCATTACTAAAGCGACTATTATTACAATAACATTGAATACTAACACTAATTATTAAGACTCACTATTTTAAAATTACATTGTTTTATCATTTAATAATTTTCATATTATTATTATCATTGTCACTAACATTATCATTACCATTATTATCACTATTATAAATATTATCATTATTATTTATTTATCAACTATCATTACCACTATTATTATTATCACCATTACCATTATTATCATTATCAATTACCTTATCATTATTATTACTATCACCATTATTATATTATTATTTATTATTATTATTATTTTTATTATTATTTTAGCACAACCATTAACACTACCACTTTATCATTAACACTAGTTAAAGAACTAATTACATTATTATTATTAGTAGTAAGATTGTTGAGTGGAATTCCATTCCCTGCAACCACCATTGTATTGAGCAAGCCCTTTCCTCTGTTGAGCCAATGAAATGAAGATGATTCCCGGTAGACGGCGTCCGCGTGATTAACCACGCAGTTTATATTATAAATCGGTGTGTCCTCTTCCAATCTTCTGCCTAGGAATTTATCAGACAATTTCGAATTATTAAAATTCCAAAAGATTTTTTGAAAGTTCTTTAATTCTCAAATTTTTAAAGGCACTTCACCGAAGAAATCATAGTTATTTTAATTCGTTTTAAAACTATCAATTTATATATATTATAATTTTCATATCTCCAACTCAAAAACGCCTCTGGAAAGGCCAAATTTTTAGCTTTACTAAAAACTATCAAATCCCATTTCAATTATATTCTTTCAATAAGTCTTTCGTTCCGATTGTTATTTTTCGTCCACAAACCACTAGCTTTGTCAAAGACCTTCTCATTGTATAAGTGCAAGATTCTTGCTCAGTCCCCTTCTGCACTCTTCTTTTGTTCCCCTTGGTCCTTTCTCTTCTGATTTTCTTCTCTTTCTTCTGTTTGTTGTTCCAACCTATCCTCTCCAGAGTCTGAATCATATATTATATATATAATTCTAAATTTTCTTCAATTTCTCATTTCCGACTTTCACAGACTTGTAAACTTTCTTTGCTTTCTATTTCATCTTTCCGAATTCTCCAAGTTCCAAACCTTTACTCTTTCTGTGATCTTTTTATTTAGTTGTTCTAGTGTTGACACATTATCTGTACAGTTAAGTAATGTTTCCCACCACTTTTTTTCTTCTTCTTTCCTTTTAGTAAGTACATGTTTTAATATTCCTTAAAATTGGATTGTAATATTGTTGGAACCCAAGAAGGTAGACCTAATGCAAGATTTACGAAGGGGTAGATGTATTGTCTATATAATATTGTGAGTTTCTTTATGTTGCCCAAAGTTTGTTTCAGTTAGGCTTATATATCTTGTTTAAATGCCAGTTAACCACTGTAATGTAAACCTTTTGGACATTTTATTTTTGTTTTGGCATTTTATGCTTCATTGCATGTTTAAAATCTATGCTATGATTTTTATAAAAATCTGTATTACTGTGATTCTGCATGACTATTTTTATTAAACTGGCCTCAAAATCTTCACCTTAGATATATGTTTACACATCAATCAATGCAATACTAGTTAGAATATATTATTCTTTTAGCATACATATAGCAATATATTTTTGTTTTGGTATATACTCATATATTAATATATACTACGTGAGTGTTATTAATATATTACTTATATATCCTCTACCTTATATATATATAGTACTATATATATATAGGTTACGTAAAATTAGTATATATGATAATCAATATATTAGTGATTATTAGAGATCAGATTTTTTCGAGTGTATTCTTTTTTCCATCTCGTTCGAGTAAGGTATAATTTGTAGATATTATCCAGAGATGAAAAGAAATAATTAAAGCAACAAACAATCAAAGTACGTCCAAAAGACTCATTGCTGTAACCTAAAGTACAGAATGAGAGACCAATACAATATCTATCCCACGAACATAACCTAAGTGGTGACGATCCTGCTAGTCCTGCGGATCAGTAACATCAACCACAGAAAGAAAGCTCGCCAAGAGTAACATGGAAAATCCTTTTTCCTTATTCTCCAAAATGGGTAAGGCGAAATTTAAGTGGTGGATTTAATAGCTATCTCATTAATATTTTATATATATTCGCGAAAACTGTTACTAGTATGAAATTGGCATTCGAAGTAACACAAGGTGAGGTCATGGGAGTAGATTGATTGGTCATGGTGGAGATATGTGGAATGGCCAGAGGGTTGACCTTGTTGAAGGCTCAACGTAATAGGTTAATCATAATTCAAAATTTTTGTTGACGGGGGTATTATTTAATTTGTCAAATTTCTTAAGATAGCAGGAATCATCGTTCATCAACAATTGCAGCAGATTTCTTTTGGTTTATCAACCATAAGTTTTGCATGCAAAAATGCCATAACAAAACTAAAGCCTGAACGTATATCGGTACTAGATCGTTCTTCGCACTCACTAAACAAGCAGCGAAACAAACATCTGTTCATGGCACCTATTTAGTGTAAACCGAAATTAATCAAATTCGTGGGTTTTCGCTTATAAAGTATTAAAGTATCATTGAGCGTGCCGTTCTCATCTCAGTAATTATTATTCATTGTTATTTATTATTATCATAAATTATTATTATATTATATTATTATTATTATTATTATTATAATATTATTATTATATTATATTATTATTATTATCATTATTACTTATTATTGGTGTCTTGCTACCATAACAAAGTCTTATAACACAAGGTATACTCGACAATAAATGGTACCGCCAGATCCAGATCATCAAATTTACCTCATCTTTTTACATTACTTTCACCCTCATTTCTATCATTTCTTCTATCCCCTCCCCTCTTTCTTTTCATTTTTCATCCATCAAGGTTAGGTCCCCGAGAAAAGGAATATAAATGCAAGCAAGGAATGGAATAAATTGCGAGAAGCAAAACTTGTCTTATAAAGTGTCAAAGAGGAAAATGGTTACTTTTTTTAGTGCAGAGAAACGGCTCAGGGCTTGTGCTTGCTTATCGCACCTTAAAGATATATACGGTATAGAGTTGGTATAGCGGTACGGGATAATTTCGAAACAACAATAAAGAGTTTAGACAGTCTAAAAAAGGGACTAAGTCCCTAAAGGTATATTATATAAGAGACAGAATAATATTAACTCATACATATATATACTATAGATATAAAATATATATAATATTAATTTTGCAATAATAAATAAATGATTTCATATATATTATAAAAAATTTATGGTGATCTGGTCTTTAAAATATAATTAGTATATATATGGATATGTGGTGCGGCGGGGACCGTACAACGGTGCATAAACGTCAAACCGTTATATATATATAGCTGTTTTTTTTTTTATAACGCTCCTCTTTTTTTCTTTCATTAAAATAAGGTATCACAAAATTAATAGTAACGGTTTATAGTCCAATAATAAAATTTATATATATAAAAAGATAGTATAATATAAGTGATTGCTACCAAATAAAATAATTAACAAATATAAACAAACAAGTATAAAAAATGACTCAAATGGAAGGAGCATGTATGTATCAGGTTTATTCGGATAAATAAAGGTCAAGGCCAAAAAAAATAGTTCAAGTATATAGTATACTATATATGTATTAGTTCATATTGAGAGTTAAACATTATTTAGTATATATATATAAGATTTATTATTTATCTTTAATTAATATAATATAAATTATTGGATTTCATTTTTTTTTAGTGTATTTACTTATTATTATTATTATTATGGTTTATTACCAAGAAAATTATTATTAATGCATTTATTGTGGTCTAAGTATTATGTGATTCTCTCTTAGAGTTAAAATTTTGACATTATGACCAGTATATTGGGGAAGCGCGGACTGCTTATAAACTTGAAAATCTAATTATGTATTCTTTCTTCAATTCCCGTACCGTGGACGGCGCCTGGTGGTCTAAAAGGTCCAGGTGTTGCCTCCGGTCCAGTTCCATTGGGTCTCGATTTTCGTTGCAAAAAATTGTGATTGAGGTCCGAGAGCTTCTCCTAATTTTCTTTTGATTACTCTATGAACCACACCAGCACTGCTGCGTGAAACCCAGATACCAATTATCAAGCTCATTAAAAGGAAACCCATGTATATGTGCGAGCCCTTTGAATTACAAGGAATATGTCACAAACAGTTTAATTACGAATATTTACAGAACGGTTACAGACGGAATATCAGAGTTAAAGCACACGATATGGTAGAAAAATGAAGAGTAGATGTGAAAAAATCACTCAATGCCATACACTTACCTCACTGAGTTTGAGGCCCGAAACAATTCAATTACAAAGTGCCATTTAAATGGCCAATTCAATTCCAACACAAA
>JABUQX010104448.1:5000-35000 GCA_015478945.1 Trachelipus rathkii | reverse complement strand
AAATTATTAATTTAAAAGTTAGAAAAGTTAAAAGTATTTTCTTTATTGAAAATCCAAAAGGTTATTTCTTATTTTTATGCTGAAGACTGATTTAAGGTTCCTTAAGAGCAATTGATTCCCTGAGGCGCAATTCATAAAAATCTTTCTTTTTTATGATGGGAGAAGCCCCTTTATGCTGTTATCGGGATTTTTGTGGTGTTCTTCCTATTATGTTGAAATATTTTACTCGGCTTATACTTATGCTGCGACATTCTCATGTTGAGGGTATTTGTTGTGTATCCAATATAAGCGGCGTTACATCCACTTTCAGAACATTGAAATCGGTACACACGTTACTACTCTCACCATCCGAAAGCGCTTCACGAGTAGAGAAGCACGAGCTCAGTTTCAATGGTTTATAGTAAGATCTTAATATAAGCTTCTTCCCGTCTTTTGCTTTAATATGTTCTTTCAAAATTAATTTTAATTTGTTTTCTTCCTCTTTTTTCTGACTAATATTTTCAGTTTTATAATATACTAAGAGCTTATCTTTTTCATTTTCATTGATAGTATTGGCGAATAAATTATTTAAAGTGTGCTTTATAGTTTTCTCTATAATATACTGGGGGAAGTTAACATATTATTATTATTATTATTATTATTATTATTATTATTATTATTATTATTATTATTATTATTATTATTATTATTATTATTATTATTATTATTATTATTATTATTATATATAAATTCATTCTTTAATTTAAAATTTTCCGAAATGGCCAGTCAGGACCTAATATATATTAAATTATATATTATTATTATTATTATATATATATATATATATATATAGTATATATATATATATATATATATATATATATATATATATTATATATATATATATATATATATATATATATATATATATATAAATGAAGATGTCATTTTTTATATATAATCCTATCAACGCGCTTCGCTTTTCGTATGCCTGCCGTCCATTTTACTGTATTACTTTTAAAAATTTGTTACAATATATCGTACACTCGCAGCTACAGTGATTACATTTATTTTCAGAAACTGAAGATCGAATTTCACCTCCTTCAATTGAGTCTACTCCTAGCACTTCGTCTTGTAGATATGAGATGGAAGAAACTAGGCCTGCTTGCAATCAGCCACTATTAGATCGTCCTTAATTTTGAATTCAGTAACGTCGGCTTCTCTCGGCAGTGATTCATCAAGAACTAATACCAGTTCTGACACAGAAAATGATGATGAAGAAAACCACCATGTGACGCCTGATGCTGCTCAGAATGCTGCTACGCAACAGCTTGGATGTTTCATCTGCCCCAACGAAAATGACCCAATTGGAATTAAAAAAGCTTTTATGAAGAAACACCCTATTCAAGTTAGTGAAGGAAAAGGAGCTAAATTGTCATTTGACCCTTCAAAACTTTATTATTAGTTGTATGGCTTTTGGAGGTAAAGATAATAGAAAATGGTTATCATATTCGATTCGGCTCAACAGAGTGTACTGCTCCAGTTGTATGGTTTTTGGAGGTAAAGATAATAGAGATTCTACATTTATTACCGGACATGACTCTTCTAAGCATATTTATAAATCTGTTGAAATTCACGAAGACTCTCGTTATCATCAACTCGCAGCGAAGGTAGCTTTTCAAAGCCAAATTAAGGTCATGATATTTCAACTCTTCTGACTATTAACCAAACCAACAAGCGAGAAAGAGAAGTTCACACCAGAAGTTTGGTTGTTCAACGTTTAATTGTTATAGTTTTGTTTATTGGAAAACAAGGCATTGCGTACAGAGGGGATAAAGCAGAAGGGGCTTATACGCTTGACTCCACAGATAATTATGGTAATTTTCTCGAACTGGTCATGTTGGTTGCAAATTATGATGTGATTTTACAAAATCATGTCAGAAAGCCACTGGAAAGTTAACTAAAAGACCGACTGGACGAGGCTCTTTGTTGACATTTTTTGTCAAAAATCTTTATCAACAAGCTACTTAAATAATTGGTTCGATGTTCCGTGATATCATTTTGAAAGACCTTCATGATAGCATAATATTCAGCGTGATGGTAGATAGTACTCAAGATGTAGCTGTTATGGACCAGTTGGCGATTTGTGTCCGCTATGTCTTTCAAGGAAAGATATATGAAAGACTTTAAAAATAACAGTAGTAGATGATTCATCTGGATTGGCTTTGTACGAGCTTATAAAATCAGAATTAGCCAAGTGTGGCATTACACCATCAAATATTATTGCTTGTTCATTTGACGGAGCTAACAATATGAAAGGTTGTTTTAACGGTCTACAAGCTCAGTTCAAAAAGGAAAATGAAGATCTTATTTACACTCACTGTATGGGACACATGCTGAACTTGGTAGTAGCTGATTCAACAGTAACGTTGCTCCAAGCAGAAAACTTAGTTGGAATGGTGGAAGAATCAGCTGGTTTTTATAAGCTCGTCTTATAAAAGAATGGACGTATGTGGAGGGAACAAAAAGAAAACATAATGCACATGAAAAAATGAACAAGTTGCAAAAAATAGTTGCCACAAGCTGGTGGAGCAAACATAAAGCTCTTTTTTTCAGTTATCGATGAGGGATTTTTAAGAATTCAGAAAGCGTAAACGCAGAGAAACTATTCAATTTTATTACCGTTTTAAAAGAAATATCAAATGCAAATCTAGATTCATGGCAAGAAATTTAATCAGTCAATGGTCCGAATTTGAAAACCTATTTATGTCTATTGTTTTATTAAATTATTTCTTGTTATATCTCCCATTTCAAAATATTTACAAAGTAAAACCATTGACTATTCTACAGCCTGAAACTTGGTAGAGAAGCTGCTTCAACAAGTAGGAGATAAAAGGAGTGATAAACACTTTCAGGCTCTGTATTCAAAAACAAAATATTATGCAAGTACAGTTAATAGCAAATTAGAAGATAACAATATTGATGTAGAAGTAGAATTAGATATCAAGGAAAAAAGAACTTCAAAGAAAAAGGTAATGCTTGGTGAAAAATCAATAGATGAAGCTCCTGGAATCTCAACTGCTCAAAACCATAAATTGATCTTTGTCAGTGTTTTAGATCGTGCCAGGACAGGACAAAATAACAGTAGTCGATGATGAAATTTTAGAAGATTGTTCCTGGTTAGACCCAAAGAAATTTAATGAAATCGTAATGCTTGATAGTTTTCCTACGAAAGTTCTTTGTAATATTTCTAAACTTTGTAAAGTTGAAAGAAGTCAGTTATTGATAGAGCTGAAACAGTTTGTAGATTAGTATGAAAGTTTTACAATGGCTGAAAAAACTTACATTAAAAGAAAACAAGACAATCTAAATAGAGCTGAAGAAATCTGTGAATTTGGTGATGTAGAATCTGAATTTGAAGAAGACGAAAATCATTATGGTACTGCTCTGACAATAAACAATGTTTTCGGTTTATCATGCGCCTTTTTTGTTGTTTTTGAACTCTCACAATCTGGATTGTTTACCAACCTATATGTAGCTTACAAGTTTGTACTAACCATACCTTGTACACAAGTCACCTGTGAAAGGGTATTTTCTAAACTTAAAATAGTTAAGAATCGACTTAGATCTACTTTAAGCCATGACCTTATGTCTAATCTTCTTTTCATGAATGTAGAAAGAGACTTGTTTTATAACTTGGATAAAGATGTTATTATAGATGAAGTAACCAGGACCAGTGAAGAACTGGCCAAAAAGCTGTTAGGTTAGTAAACAATCTTTCACTATCACATAACCTTTCTTAGTTTGCTGTGTCTGTACTCTGTACCAAGGTATTGTAGAGCAATTTTTCTTTTTGTTACAAAATATATTCTATTATTTGTAACAATTAAACCACAATTAAAGAGGACATTGTTTTTCTTTTCAATAGGCTTGGTTTTTCATTACCGATGTGACTTGTGTCCCTTTTTAATATTTACTGAGGTATTACAGTAGGATTTAGACTATTATAGCTTCAACAGTGTGATTTGGTTTCCTAAAACTAAAAATATTACTCAATCTCATTTTTAAGTAATAGACCACTCGTAATTAGTTAGTATACTTATTTTTTCTATCAGGGAACAAATTAGGTACGATATATAAAAATTATATAAATATTTATTGTGAAAGTAAACTACATCAAAAATAGCTTACTTTTTTCCTCAACTATTTCCCCAAGTGACAAAATAGGTAAATGTGCTTTTTAAGCATGCAAGCCTAATTTTCAAACATTACATATTCCAATAATCTATTCCCTCTAAATTTCCTGGTAAGGGGCCCCTTTTCAATCTTTAGCCGAGGGCCCCCAAAGGAGCCAGTCCGGGCCTGATATATATCAAATTTTCGAAACACAATATAACATCTACCTTGCTTTGTTTGCACCCAGTTAGAATAAGAAAATTAACCAAATCAGAATATTTAAGAAAATATATAAATGATTATAACATTGACAAAAAAAGTTGATGAAGGTAATCTCGTTTAATTTTAAAGAACTGTGATAGGGGAACAAATAGATATGAAAATAGTTACAGTACATTACTACAAAATCATGCACATTTTCCCCAGCAGTTGCACAAACTATCAAAGTACTTCTCACATTTCCACCAACTACTTGCACGATTGAAAGGTTGTTTAGTATTACGACTTGTTAAAACGTGGCCAAGGTCAACTATTTCCAACGAAATATTAAATGGGATATGTTTACTAAGCATTCACGGGGATAAAGTTTCACGTCAAAAAATATCAATTGATAGAAGACATCAGAAAGAAATATTAATTAAGTTCTTCTTTTCAACCTAAAAAGACTTCTTCTATAAGACTTCTTACTAGTTAAACTCAATTTGAAATAAAACTTTTCGAAAATTATGAAATATTTATAAATATTGGGCGTATGTGTGGATTATCATTTTTATTATTCAAAACTTTGAATACACTATGCTATAATATATATATATATATATATATATATATATATATATATATATATATATATATATATATATATATATATATATATATATATATATATATATATATATATATATATATATATATATAGTCTATATATATATATATATATATATATATATATATATATATATATATATATATATATATATATATATATATATATATATATATATATATATATATATATATATATATATATATATATATATATATATATATATATGTATAAAATTTGCCCACCCTTAAAATTTTGATATAAAGATATATATATATATATATATAAAATATATAAATTTACATATATATATATATATATATATATATATATATATATATATATATATATATATATATATATATATATATATATATATATATATATATATATTTGTCAAATCATCTAGGTTAGGTTAAGTTTACGGCAACGTAGATTCATCTAGGTTAGGTTTAGGTATACGAATCGACGATCCATGTAGGTTAGGACTCTAATAGGACCCTGCTAGGAGAGTGTTGCTGATAAGTATTGTTAAATCTCTTACAGTCGTTGTAATAACCTAATTTCTGATGACTCACTGTCAAAGTCTCCCAGCATCAGACTTTCGTAACAAAACGATCACAATATCGCTACTCCAACACCCTCTCAAAAAGATGACATTTTTCCGGTAACACCTTCCTCTCCCGTTTCCATGGAAACAGCCCCATTTCTCCACACTTTTCTGAGTCTGCTTGCTTGGTAGATATTGATATCGCTCCCATTCCTAGAAATAATCACCCTGGTTACTCTTCCTATGACCAACCAAGTCTGCATAATAGCATGGTCTTGGTTGAACTTCACTTAATTTGCATTCGTGGCGAAGTCCCTAGACCAAATACCACAGAAACCCCTAAAACTGGTTGTAGAACCAAAATCCCTTGTGTAATGACTATTCTTACCACCAGGATTTATTGCTCCTCCTCGTCGGGACACACGTCTCAGACTTTCCTCCTTATATGTATCTACCTCTAATATTATCCCTAGCCATATAGAGACAATTGTCTCAATAAGAGTATCCTCATAATATACATAACATAGCATAGCCACCTTCCTTCAATGGAATTTTCGTGGGTACTACTCTAAATTTGAAGAACCTGATCAATTAATTAACATATGTACACCAAAGTACATATGTTTGGAGAAACTTAAACTATGTTATCGCGACTTCCAACCGTCGGAATACAATCGCCGCTAACTTCTGTAGGTAGGTGACAATGATATAGGAGGAGCAGGAATTCTCATTCATAAGTCTAACTCCTATTTTCCAATTCCTCTTTGAACTAGACTTCATGCAGTGACAGAACCTATCAATTTGTCCATCGATCTCGCTGTCTGTTCAATCTACTTGACTCCCAGTAGTGAGTTTACTACGAATGACTTAGCCGACATTTTTAACCAGCTCCCCACTCCAGTTGTTATACTGGGAGACTTTAATCTTCGTCACCCCTTATAGGGTGATTCAGTCACCTCGTCTAAGTCTTGCTGATCTCGAAACCCCCTTTTCCTGGGATGCCTTAATACAGGACTCCCTACATATGAACTATTAGACACACTTCTTCTGTATAGATAGATACTTCCTTTTGCTCACATTCTCTTATGGATCGCTTTACCTGGTCCCGCTTTGATTACTTATACGACAGTGACCATTATCCAATAGCCTTAAATGAGCTTGCACCGAGCCCAATGTTAAAACTTAATTCTAGCTGGGTTATGACCGAGCGGAGTGGGCTCCTTTTCATCAGGCTACAGCTATCCCACTCTTTCCATTCAACAAGCGGTTTCCGACTGTTGATAATGCCTTTAATTTTTTTCAACAAAATATCATCACGGCAGCGGAAGCTTGCATCCCGCAATCTTCCGCAGGCGTTCGGCAACCCCTTGGTGGTCCCAAGAGTGTGCACAAGCTAACCGGGAGGAGATAAATATCTACAGGCAATACAAAAGGACCCGCACCACCTCAAACATGATTATCCTTAAAGCAGCTGCGGCGAGACTCGTCGAATTAATCGCCAAACACGTAAATAATACTTTCGAACTTATATTTCGACTGTCAACTCCACAACTCTTTCTTCAGTGTGGAAAGTTGCACAGAAAATATCTTGCCGCTCCAACAACTCTTCACCCACAGTCCTCCGTTACGGGCCTGATATAGCCGATACGATCTCTGCTCCAGTAGCTGTTGCAGATGCATTAGGTTATAGTTTTGCTACCCACTCGAGCTTTCTTCGCTATCCTGAAACCTTTCAAAATTTGAGAATTAACACTGCACCGCCAGACTTTTCAACAGCGAAAAGGAAAGCTCATACATATAGCCATCTTTTTACATTCGAAGAATATCAAACTGCACTGGCAAATTTCAAAAATGGTGCCCTTGGCCCAGATATGATTTCGTATATAATGCTCCGTCATATTCAACCCTCTGCATCAGCGGTTTTGCTGGATCTGTATAACAGAATCTGGATCGAATCCTCTTTTCCATCAATTGCGACTACAACTTTTGTAATCCCGGTTTCCAAACCTGGGAAAGATCCGAAGTTGGCGGACAACCAAAGACCAATTTCTCTGACCTGTCATACCTGTAAATTAATGGAGAAAATAGTTTCAGGACGCCTTCTCTATGTTCTGGAGAATTGCCAAGCTTTTTAAATTTCCAGTTTATTTTCGCAAAAACCGTTCGACCGCGGATCTCTTACTAAAACTGGACCATGACATATGAGAAGCCTTCTCAACTGGTGGGATGATTTTTGTTAAACTGGACTATGACATATGAGAAGCCTTCTCAACTGGTGGGATGATTTTTGTTGTTTTTTTGACTTTGTAAAAGCTTATGACACAACGTGGAGAACAAGTGTTCTCCTTAAACTCCATTCGCTCGGTTTCCGAAGACAGCTCCCTCTTTACATTAAATGCCTTCTGTCATATCGATCCATCTAGGTTCGGTGCTCTTCTGTTCTGTCACGCCACTTTATTGTGGATGAAGGCGTTCCTCAGCGAAGGTCAATTTTTCTCTCTATGTTGATGACCCTGCTCTATATATTTCCGGTGCCAGGCTGCCATTTCTTGAATGGCAACTTCAACTAACTATTGAGAATATTTTACAATGGGGTAACTCCCATTTCTCACCCACCAAAGCCTTAGCAGTACTTTTAAAAAAAAAAAAGGAAATCGAAGAACTTGCCACCTTCCTCCCGTCAACCTAACCTTATATGGTTCGCCTATTTCTGTGTCTTCACAGGTCAAATTTCTAGGACTCACTCTAGATGACCACTTAACATATGCACCGCACATTAAACTCCTGAAAACGACTTGTCATCACGTGCTTGACCTATTGATATACATCATCTCAATATCATTATGAAATGTATTATTCATATTGAGAAATCTAATCTTAAAATAAATTTTAATCATAATCAGTCATTGAATAAACTTTTAGGATTTAGAAGGGATATCATTGAGGGAATCGGTGAACATGAAGGTGAAAACCTTTTTGATATTTTATTAGTAAATTTTATTTTAGTTAATTGTGATATTATAGAAGGTTCATATCTTAATGGAGTGCAAGAACCAGCTTTGTATAGTTTCTTTCCTGATGTTCTCCCTGGTTATAAAATGAATGAAAAACCTAATACAGTAGTATATATGGCGATTGCCGAATTCCCCCAGCCCAATGGGGCCCCGGAGAGGCCTCCCAAAAATGGATATACTACTTTATAATTAGTTACATCAGAGTAATTTGATTATTTATTTCCCAATAATCTTGCGCGCTTACAATCAATTTTAAGCAGTTGCCAGTTGGTGTTTGGTTATGGTATCCTAACTAACTTCTTTTTCGCGACGCTCACTCGCTCAGTCTCGTATTAGGGTTGTAGTTAGTGCAGTGTAACAGTTGTGTCAACATGAAATGTGTGTACCAAAGTGGCACTACGAAAAGAAAAGAAAATCTTTAGACGCTGAAAAACTTCCAAACGTTTTAATACTGGGTTAACTAGTTCCACTTCTCAGTCGCAAAGTCAGCCTTTGAGAGACAATAATGATTCTTTAAATACAGGTAAGTCCAATATGTTTATAATAAGAGTATTTAAGTTTCCCTCATTATTATTATTATTATTATTATTATTATTATTATTATTATTATTATTATTATTATTATTATTATTATTATTATTATTATTATTATTTTAATGTATGATTTTGTTGCTTTTTCAAGCCTCCTAAATGTATTTCTGTCTACAAAAGAAATTTTCTTTAGTATTATCCTGGAATAAAATAAAACTATTGATTTAATAACAGTACCAAGCTTTCGTCCGTACACTTCGGACATTTTCAAGGAATAGTTTTATTTTTTTATATTTTAACAATTTTGATAATATAAATATTGTTTAAACTAATAACAAAAATAAATAAACAAAATTAATTATTTTAAAAGTTAGAAAAGTTAACCTACGTTGACTTTTTGTTATTTAAAAATGTTTAAAAAATTGGACATTTCATTATATTTTATGTTTATTACTGGTTTATGTTTCCTTAAGAGCAATGATTCCCTGAGGCGCAATTCATAAAAATCTTTCTTTCTTGTTATGATGGAGAAGCCCTCTTTTATGCTGTTATCGGGATTTTTGTGGTGTTCTTCCTTAATATGTTGAAATATTTTACTCGGCTTATACTTATGCTGCGACATTCTCATGTTGAGGGTATTTGTTGTGTATCCAATATAAGCGGCGTTACATCCACTTTCAGAACATTAAAATCGGTACACAACGATACTACTCTCACCATCCGAAAGCGCTTCACGAGTAGAGAAGCACGAGCTCAGTTTCAATGGCTTATAGAAAGATCTTAATATAAGCTTCTTCCCGTCTTTTGCTTTAATATGTTCTTTCAAAATTAATTTTTATAATATTTTCTTCCTCTTTTTTCTGACTAATATTTCCAGTTTTATAATATACTAAGAGCTTATCTTTTTCATTTTCATTGATAGTATTGGCGAATAAATTATTTAAAGTGTGCTTTATAGTTTTCTCTATAATATACTGGGGGAAGTTAACATATTATTATTATTATTATTATTATTATTATTATTATTATTATTATTATTATTATTATTATTATTATTATTATTATTATTATTATTATTATTATTATTATTATTATTATTATTATTATTATATAATTATTATTATTATTATTATTATTATTATTATTATTATTATTATTATTATTTTATTATTGATATTATTATTTTGATATATAAATTCATTCTTTAATTTAAAATTTTCCGAAATGGCCAGTCAGGACCATATATATATATATATATATATATATATATATATATATATATATATATATATATATATATATATATATATATATATATATATATATATATATATATATATATATATATATATATAAGAAAAGAGTTATATATATATATATATATATATATATATATATATATATATATATATATATATATATATATATATATATATATATATATAATAATAACTATGGATGGAATATATATATATATATATATATATATATGTCCAAATCACGTTACTCTCATCAACGCTTCGCTTTTCGTATGCCTGCCGTCCATTTTTACTGTATTACTTTTAAAAATTTGTTACAATATATCGTACACTCGCAGCTACAGTGATTACATTTATTTTCAGAAACTGAAGATCGAATTTCACCTCCTTCAATTGAGTCTTCTCCTAGCACTTCGTCTTGTAGATATGAGAGGGAAGAAACTAGGCCTGCTTGCAATCAGCCACTATTAGATCGTCCTTAATTTTGAATTCAGTAACGTCGGCTTCTCTCGGCAGTGATTCATCAAGAACTAATACCAGTTCTGACACAGAAAATGATGATGAAGAGAACCACCATGTGACGCCTGATGCTGCTCAGAATGCTGCTACGCAACAGCTTGGATGTTTCATCTGCCCCAACGAAAATGACCCAATTGGAATTAAAAAGCTTTTATGAAGAAGCACCCTATTCAAGTTAGTGAAGGAAAAGGAGCTAAATTGTCATTTGACCCTTCAAAACTTTATTACCGACATTTACCGAATTTTGATAAAATTCACAGAAAATGGTTATCATATTCGATTCGGCTCAACAGAGTGTACTGCTCCAGTTGTATGGCTTTTGGAGATAAAGATAATAGAGATTCTACATTTATTACCGGACATGACTCTTCTCCTAAGCATATTTATAAATCTGTTGAAATTCACGAAGACTCTCGTTATCATCAACTCGCAGCGAAGGTAGCTTTTCAAAGCCAAATTAAGGTCATGATATTTCAACTCTTCTGACTATTAACCAAACCAACAAGCGAGAAAGAGAAGTTCACACCAGAAGTTTGGTTGTTCAACGTTTAATTGTTATAGTTTTGTTTATTGGAAAACAAGGCATTGCGTACAGAGGGGATAAAGCAGAAGGGGCTTATACGCTTGACTCTACAGATAATCATGGTAATTTTCTTGAACTGGTCATGTTGGTTGCAAATTATGATGTGATTTTACAAAATCATGCGTCAGAAAGCCACTGGAAAGTTAACCAAGACCAACTGGACTAGGCTCTTTGTTGATACTTTTGTTAAAATCTTATCAATAAGCTACTTAAATTGGTCTGATGTCTCCAGATATCATTTGTTAACTCATGATAGCATAATATCTGTTTTATGGTAGATAGCCAAGATGTAGCTATATGGACCAGTTGGCGATTGCGTCCGCTATAAGCCAAGGAAAGATATATGAAAGACTTTTAAAAATAACAGTAGTCGATGATTCATCTGGATTGGCTTTGTACGAGCTTATAAAATCAGAATTAGCCAAGTGTGGCATTACACCATCAAATATTATTGCTTGTTCATTTGACGGAGCTAACAATATGAAAGGTTGTTTTAACGGTCTACAAGCTCAGTTCAAAAAGGAAAATGAAGATCTTATTTACACTCACTGTATGGGACACATGCTGAACTTGGTAGTAGCTGATTCAACAGTAACGTTGCTCCAAGCAGAAAACTTAGTTGGAATGGTGGAAGAATCAGCTGGTTTTTATCTCGTCTTATAAAAGAATGGCCGTATGTGAGAGGGAAACAAAAAGAAAACATATTGCACATGAAAAAATGCACAAGTTGCAAAAAATAGGAGCCACAAGTTGGTGGAGCAAACATAAAGCTCTTTTTTCAATTATCGATGAGGGATTTTTAAGAATTGAGAAAGCGTAAACGCAGAGAAACTATTCAATTTTATTACCGTTTTAAAAGAAATATCAAATGCAAATCTAAATTCATGGCAAGAAATTTAATCAGTCAATGGTCCAAATTTGAAAACTTATTTATGTCTATTGTTTTATTAAATTATTTCTTGTTATATCTCCCATTTCAAAATATTTACAAAGTAAAACCATTGACTATTCTACAGCCTGGAACTTGGTAGAGAAGCTGCTTTTCAACAAGTAGGAGATAAATGGAATGATAAAAACTTTCAGGCTCTGTATTAAAAAAAAAAACAAAAGGTTATAAGTATTAAAGTTGACAGTGCAAATTAGAAGATAAATAATATTCATGTAGAAGTGAGAATTAGTATCAAGGGAAAAAAACTTCAAAGAAAAGGTAATGCTTGGTGAATCAAAAGATGAAGCTCCTGGAATCTCAACTGCTCAAAACTATAAATTGATCTTTGTCAGTGTTTTAGATCGTGCCAGGACAAGTATCGAAGAAAGATTTAGTCCAAACAAAGAAATTTTAGAAGATTGTTCCTGGTTAGACCCAAAGAAATTTAATGAAATCGTAATGCTTGATAGTTTTCCTACGGAAGTCCTTTGTAGTATTTTTAAACTTTGTAAAGTTGAAAGAAGTCAGTTATTGATAGAGCTGAAACAGTTTGTAGATTAGTATGAAAGTTTTACAATGGCTGAAAAAACTTACATTAAAAGAAAACAAGACAATCTAAATAGAGCTGAAGAAATCTGTGAATTTGGCGATGTAGAATCTGAATTTGAAGAAGACGAAAATCATTATGGTACTGCTCTGACAATAAACAATGTTTTCGGTGTTTATCATGCGCCTTTTTTGTTGTTTTTGAACTCTCACAATCTGGATTGTTTACCAACCTATATGTAGCTTACAAGTTTGTACTAACCATACCTTGTACCAAGTCACCTGTGAAAGGGTATTTTCTAAACTTAAAATAGTTAAGAATCGACTTAGATCTACTTTAAGCCATGACCTTATGTCTAATCTTCTTTTCATGAATGTAGAAAGAGACTTGTTTTATAACTTGGATAAAGATGTTATTATAGATGAAGTAACCAGGACCAGTGAAGAACTGGCCAAAAAGCTGTTAGGTTAGTAAACAATCTTTCACTATCACATAACCTTTCTTAGTTTGCTGTGTCTGTACTCTGTACCAAGGTATTGTAGAGCAATTTTTCTTTTTGTTACAAAATATATTCTATTATTTGTAACAATTAAACCACAATTAAAGAGGACATTGTTTTTCTTTTCAATAGGCTTGGTTTTTCATTACCGATGTGACTTGTGTCCCTTTTTAATATTTACTGAGGTATTACAGTAGGATTTAGACTATTATAGCTTCAACAGTGTGATTTGGTTTCCTAAAACTAAAAATATTACTCAATCTCATTTTTAAGTAATAGACCACTCGTAATTAGTTAGTATACTTATTTTTTCTATCAGGGAACAAATTAGGTACGATATATAAAAATTATATAAATATTTATTGTGAAAGTAAACTACATCAAAAATAGCTTACTTTTTTCCTCAACTATTTTCCCAAGTGACAAAATAGGTAAATGTGCTTTTTAAGCATGCAGCCTAATTTTCAAACATTACATATTCCAATAATCTATTCCCTCTAAATTTCCTGGTAAGGGGCCCCTTTTCAATTTAGCCGAGGGGCCCCCAAAGGAGCCAGTCCGGGCCTGTCAAAATGAAGGAAAATCCTAATACAGTAGTATATCTACCGGTTACAATTCCAACTATTAATTCATATTTGGCTCACTGATCAAAATCAGTAACTATTAAATTCTGAAGAGAATAATAACTATTCGATTGTATTTAAAATCAACATAAACTATTTTTCTCTATAATAAATGGATCATAATTTAAATTGGAAGGAACCTTTAGAAACGGATGATTCGATTAAAAGATTCGAATATCGAGATTATGAACCTTATACAGGAACTAATTTAAATAAATCCGATGATATAAGAATATCAGTTCAAAATCAAGATGAATTTTTACTACCTTCTAGAAGTTATATTTATATCGAAGGGTCTTTAAAAAAGGAAGACGGATCGATATTTGAGAAGGATCAACCTGGAACTGGAACTGGAGCAGGAAAAGAATTATACATAAATTTAATTAATAACGGAATTATGTATTTATTTTCAAGAGTTGATTACCAACTTGGAAATGAAAATATTGAAGGATATTCAAGTCCTGGACAAGCATAAACTATGAAAGGACTCTTAACATATCCTATGAATTATTCAGAAGGCATGAATTTTATGTGGGCTCCTGATAAATGTGAAAAAATGTCCAAAATTTAATAACATTGGTTATATGGACACACATCTACTTATTTAAAACTCATCCGGAAATTTTAGCGTAGCTATTCCTTTAAATCATATATTAGGATTTTGTGAAAATTATGATAAAGTAATTTATGGAATAAAACATCAGTTAACTCTAAGAAAAGAATATGATAATGATGTTATATTAAAATCCCCAGATAAAAACGATGACGGTATTTATAAAGTTCCAGACTGTAAAATTATTTTATCGAAAATAGCTTAGAGAATTCCACATGTAACCCTTACAGATAAATATATGCTAAAATTAAGTAATGATATTCTGAACAAAATTGTTTTACTTGTTAGATTCTTAAACAGACAGTGCGAATCTGTAGAAGTAAATCAAGGACAAAAACAATTCGATTGGAGATTAAATGTTACAGCCGGATCAGAGAAACCGAGATTTATAATTTTAGCATTTCAAGAAAGCAAAGACGATAATCAAATTATGAATCCAGCTATATTTGATCATTGTAGTATAAATAACGTTTGTGTTCAATTAAATAGTGAAAGATATCTAGAAATGGATCTTCAACTTGATTTTAATGAAAATTATTATACTACCGCTTATAAAATGTTATCGGATTATTTTAATCATGTACTTCATAAAGAAAATTGTTTTACAGAATATCGGAACTTGTACCCACTGCTAGTATTTGATGTAAGTAGACAATCTGAAAAATTAAAAAACTCGGTCACAGATATCAAAATACGAGCAACTTTTAAGAAAAATATATTAAAACCTACAATAGCTTATGCATTAGTATTATCAGATCGAATTTTAAAATTAGAATCTGATGGGAATAAAATGAATATCGTTTATTAGTTTATTTTTTCTCTTAAATAAATGATATATTATTGAATTCATTGTAGGAAAATAACAAATACTGAAAATGTTCGAAAGGTTATAACTTCTAAAAGTAATATGCTTAGAGGTACATGTTTAGAATGTGGAAGAATAAAAACTCAATTTACTTCTAATAATCAATGAAAAAAAAATAAAAAATATAAAAAAAGAAAAAAATTACATATAAAATTTTATATATAATAACTTTTTTTCTTCTTAAATAAATGACGTACAACGATATGAAAGTATATCTTACACCGAATCAGGTAAAGAAGTTAAACAACGCAGTAAATAAAAAATCTTCTATATCATTTAGAATTAATCCAAAGCATAAAGGAAATATATCTCTTCTCCTAACTCAAACTCAAAAAGATAACTTTTTAATTTAAAATTAAGTATATAACCAGTAACAGCCTTGGCAAACACGTAGGATTTTTAATAACACTTTACAACGTTATTAGCAACTTCAAGTAATTGGTTCTCTTGTTTGTGGAGCTAGTGCTATAGCAAAGACTGTAATGATAAAAATGCAGCTCAAAAGCAATTAGAAGAAACTAGAAGGCATAACCCTCCAAATGAAAACATTGAAAAAGGTCTTTTAAACCATACCTCGTCGAAAAATGGCGAGGGTTTACCAAACCATACAGAATTATAACATATTTCTTCAATAGTGACATCTCCTATTAATTCACTTGACACAAACAGTGAATAGTTATTTCGCAGTTATTGTGTTTATTCGTTCCTTTCAGAGTAGCTTTAGCAAGATTTGAAGGATTAATATTTTCTCCAAGGTTTGAAGAACTTTTTTCTCTAAAGTGTTAACTCTTTGGTAGTGGACCTGAAAGAGAACATGGACCTCGAGGATTTCGAGGACCTCCAGGACCACCAGGACTGTCAGGAATTGGATTTAAATATTTAGATGAAGAAGGTAATTTTAATATTGAAAATAAAAGGCTAGCAAATGTAGCTTTTCCTCGAGAAAAACGATGTTACTACAAAATTTTATATAGATAATTTAGTAACAGAAATAAGAAGTAAAGCTGATGAAACGTTAAGACGTATAATACAAAATAATATGAATAAATCAACTGAACAAAATCGATATGATCATATTAAAAATTTATTGAAGTGAAAGTCTCAACTAAAATGACGGTATGCTAAGCTAATAAAAGACGATACTAGTAAACGATTGATAAAAGATTTCATTAGATACTTAATAAGAGCGCGATGAAACTATTTCAAACTAATTCAAAATTAGAATCGGGAAAGTTTCCGTTCGTATTAGGAATGAAAGGACCATCTTCGAAGAAAACTGGTTATGTTATGCCATATGAAGGATTTATAGATACAATTACATTAACATCTCTAGATGATGATCAATATATTTCGGTGAAATTATTTATCAACGGAGATGAATTTAGAGATTTAGATATAAGTAAATATAGTGATGCAAACTCTGCAATTATTAGAATAAAAAACATTCATCTTAACGAAGGAGATATAAATTTTCAAGCTGCAAGTGATACAACCAATGAAAAATCTATCCATACCATTCAAATGTTTCTAAAATATGATTTAGGAAATCTGAATGACCTTTTCGAAAATGATATGTTGGGAGATGAACCTATTGAGGATGAGGAAATTGAGTTTAATGAAAGTGAATATAAAGATGATAAAAATATGTATGAGCATATTTCTGTAAATAATGACTCTAGAAGTGTGATGCATAGCTTTGAAGAAAATATAGATAATAAATTATTATAAGCCATGACCTTGGAAATGTGGTACATAGTTCTGAAAATATTGATGCCGAAAAAAAAAAAAAAAAAGGGGAGAAAATAAAAAAAAAAAAAAACTTTTTTCTCTATAATAAATAGATGGAAAACAAATCAGAGCAATGAAAATTTTTGAACTATTCAACTGATTACGTGCAGACTACAAAACTATCTGATTTAAATAAAGAAGTGACTTATAAGGTAATTGAACTTAGAAAAATAAATACAAAAATATGGCCTGCAATGTTTGCAATTCTAATGTAGAAGAGGATGATGTACTTATAGATTTCTTCCAATAGTTATGTGAATCTCTTGAATGTTGAGCAAATTAAATTTTTCTAATGGAAGCGATATTAAATGCAATATATTGGTGGAGATTATCATCAAATTAATTTTTCATAAACTTTTTTAAAAGAATGAAGTTGAAAAGTGGCTTGGTAAAGAAAATTGGAAATTGATTTATAAAAAAATAATCTATAATAAATGAGCATCATTAAAAATCTCTCAAAACTTAATGAGGTAAACATTCAAAGAATTAAAAAACTTATGAATTTAGAAACTTTTACTAGCAAAGATATCGATGAATTAGGAGATTTTTTAAATAAATTTATTCACAGCATAACTTTTCTAGAAACATGGATAGAGATGACTCATGAATCGACAGAATGAATACTATTTTGAAAATGATTACGATTCAGATGATGAGAAAAATTCAAAATCATTAAATGATTACGATTCAGACTAATTAAATTAAAAGAAAAAAATTATATACAATACTCATATCCTTTTTACTTAATCAAATCCCATTTGTTAATCTCACATATTTTCTTCCATATTTTATTGTATTCATTTAATGTAATTTCTCTGTTTAAAACCTCTGAAAATTGATTTATAAATTAATCTATAAAAATGGACACCATTGAAAATTTCAAAATTAATGGGGTAAACATTGGCAGATTAAAAAAACTCGTAAATTCAGAGATGCTACAAGTAATTATAAATTAAAAAGATTTTTTATTAAATTTATTGTATAGAATTAAAACTCGGCTGCGAACACTTGGTGGCGACAGGCTTGTGATAGCCGGCCTTAAAGTTCGATTTCTTGTAGTTTCCCGTGTTACCCTCTGGAGAAGGGGATCAAGCACGTTAAAATTTAGTTTTTATTAACTACACAACTTTTCTAAAAAAAAATAGATAAAGGTAGCCTATGAACCGATACAAGGAATGATTTGATAAGGATTCAGAATACCTTAAAAAGGAAATTATATATATAATACTCACATCCTTTACTTAACCAATCCCAATTTATTATTCTCCCACATTTCACTGTATTCATTTAATGTAATTTCTCTTTTATTAGAAACTTTCCGAAAGTCAGATATATTACATTTGACTCCACATAATTGTAGCAATTTAAACAAATTATAATGAACATTTAATGAATTTTTTCTCTCTGAACATTTTACTTCCAGATATGCTTGTTCAAATTCATCATTGAGATTTAATATTTTATCATGATTAATTCTTATCTTTTCATTCTTTTTAAATTTATCAATAATTCTCTGAAGAGATTCATGTGACCATTATGATTATTATCATTATTTTGTGTATCTTGGAGAACGCTAAACCTATAATCATAATTAAGGTTTCATTTTTAGGATACAAAATTTCTTCCTCCATCTTCTCCATTTATTTTCATTCATGGAATCAACTATAAAATTTTATACTAGACTTATCTATTCATATATCTGCTCTAACTTCACATTTAAAAAAATACGAATCACTACTTTCAAAAATGTATTTCATTCCATCTCTTTCATAAACTATCTCCATATTTATTATAGATCATTATTATAAATTTTTGGTTTTCAGGGCAGGATCCAATATTTGAGTTGGGCTGAGCCCCATTTACCACCCCCTAAAATGTCTATAAAATTCGTAAATTTTTAGCCGATTTTGATCAAATAAACACCAAACTGTACCATGTCTAAAACGTAGTTTTATAGTGTTTTTCTGTGTCTATAGTCATTTTTTTCAGAATTTTCATTTTTTCAAACCCATGTTTTTGACATTTTTCGATTCAATTGCCAGAAATTTTTTCGAAATGACTTCCAACTTGAAATATGCATAGATGGGTCCATTACCTACAAATGTCATGAAGTACTTTTTTGATTTTGAGTTTTGTGCTCAGCGTTGTCCAATTTCAAGACCCACTTTTTTTGGATTTTAAAATGAAAAATTGCGATAATTTTTTTCCTGTTCGGGCGCAGTGGATGAAATTTTCAGGGTTTATGTAGCTGGGAAAGATGAACATTTTTTACTTAGATAATTTCTTTGTATACGCATTAGTTTTGGATTTTTTGAGAAAAAATTCAAAAAAAAAAAAAAAAAAAAATTTTTTGTAATTCTTTCCTTGAGTATAAAAATTAAGATAGTATCTGCCAAGTCAACAAGCCCTAAAAATTAATGTTGATCGAACAGCAAAAAAAAAATATCTCAATTTCATTTTTTCAAATTTTGAATTTTTGGAAAAGTGAAAAATTGATATATTTTTTTTCTACTCATCCGATCAACATCAAATATTCAGGGCTTGTATAGTCGGGCGAGATACATCTTTTTTACTTAGATATTTTTTTTTGTATACTCAAAAGAAAAATTTAAAAAATTTCCAAAAATATTTTTTAAAAATTTGTTCCAAGAGCAAATCCAAAACCAATGCATATACAAAGAAATTATCAAAGAAAAATGTGCATCTCTCCTACTACAAATGCCCAGAAATTCATCCACTTTCAAATGAACAAAAAGAAAATATCGCAATTTTTCATCTTAAAATCCAAACATCAGCCAAAAGCTGGCCTTGAATTGATTAACGTTGAGAATAAACTCAAAAAAGTACTTCATGACTTTTGTAGGTAATGAACTTGATATTTCAAGTTAAATATTTCTTGAAAAAATTCTGAGAGTTGAATCGAAAAATGTCAAACATGGGGTTTGAAAATTAAAATTCTGAAAACTACTGAGACAGAAAGACACTATAAAATGGCGTTTGAGGGCAAAATAGCTTGGTGTTTATTAGATCAAACCAATGTAAAATTACGAATTTATGTCCATTTTTAGGGGAATTAAATTAGCCTGAACCAAATATTGCCCCAGCACTTGGTTTTAACCAAACCACATTTCAAATTCATTCTTTAAAAAAAAAACTTGTAAATAGTACGGGAAACGGGGAGCAAAAGCTTCTTCCAATTATGGTCGGGACTGAAGGGGGAAATGTTCGTAGCCTCACCCCCAGTTTCCTTCTGGTTTATCAACTGTTCACTTTAAAGTTACACAACCTGGCTCCAGCTCTTTGCCATTTGTTATTCTGGTTCACATCCTTTTATTTATTGATAATTACAACAGTAAAATATTTCAGGAAAGTACCTTTCTGGCTCAATACTGTATTAGCAGAGTCGTGGAGGTATAGGGCCAGGGTTCATCCATCCTAAGGTATCAATTACCTAGAGAAATTTCTTCCTTTAAATAGGGCTAGGTCATGAGGCAGACAACTTTGGAGAAAAGAGGGAGGGAGGGAGGGGAGTTCCATCAACAACTCCGTCTTACCAGTCCTTCCTGTGTGTGTTTTCTCGAGAGCTACATTTCCCATCATGTTAATAGAATTACAGCCATGCATTAATTTATATTCAGCATTTTGTGAGTGTGCGGGGAATTTCCATATTTAAATGTGTATGTGGTGTGAGTGCTCTTAAGTGTCCTTCGTGATCACATCTACAACTGCAATCTCTGAAACATTTAAATAACTTAAATTTTTTTTTTTTTAAACTCCTTTATTAAGGGTATATATATTTTCCTTTATGGGATTGTTCGGGATCAAACCTTGATCCTAAGAACAACCCTCATAATTTTCCTTTCTTCGGTGTCTCATCGATACCCCAGCACAGTTCTTAGTATGCTTAAACTCTTCTTGATTACTGTCATACTCAGCTCCAGTGTGGATACCTTTACCGGGAGTCTCTCGAGATGTTTTTCTAGGCTCTTTTTTATTGTTCCCGAAGCACCCACAATCACTGGAACTATTTCAATTATATCTATATTCCCCAATCTCCTTAGTTCGTATTTTAACCTTTGGTATTTCATTTCTTTTTCAATTTCGTAGGCCGAGACTCTTCCATCCCACGGGACTCCAACCTCTATAATCAAGCATTTATTTTCAGTCTTGTTATAGATGACTATATCTGGTTTGTTATGAGTGACTTGTGCGTCGGTTGGTATGTTGTAATCATATAGTATTAAAACTCTGTTGTTTTCCTCTATATTGTTTGGGTTATGTTCCCAGTGGTTAACTGTATTTACTTCTATTTCAAATTTTCTGCATAATCTATAGTGGATCAGTCTGCAAATGTTGTTGTGTCTTTCTGTGTATGTGCCCTTCTGCAGCAAAAACTTACACTCAGATAGTATGTGACATACTGATTCCGACCCTCCACTGCACATTCTGCATTTGTCCGTTATGTTTTGCCCTTCTATGTGTTTTTTGAACCAGTTAGTCCTGAGGGCCTGATCTTGGGCTGCTAGGATGGTTCTTTCATCTTCACTTTTTAGCCATCCTTTTATCATTACTTCATTTGATTTGTACGTGTCAATGAAGGCTTCATCCAGTATGTTTTTATGGTGTTTGGCAAATGTGTGATTTTTCCATTGTTCTATTTCTCCATGTATAAGCATGTGTGTTTTTAAGTTGGATTTATTATTACATTCATGGTTGCACTCTCCAAACTTTCATTGTTTCTGCCTTCTCCATCAAATCTCACATCTCTTAGATAATCATTCATTTTTTTTATAATTGATGTTGTAGAAGGTTTCAAGTTTTCATGTTCATGCACCCATCCAATGAATCTTCCATCATTGCCCTTCAAATATTTCCCAATTCCTATTATTTCAGATTTGTATATTATATCTATTGTAGGTACTCCCATTCCTCCCTTTTTTCTGGATACATGTATCCGTGGTACACATTGGTTTTTATAGGTCATCTTATGTGCGTGCAGCATTTTTCTGGTCATAACATCCAGCTTGTTTAAGTCTTCCTGCATCCAGTCGATGATCCCAAAACCATATGAGAGTACCGGGATCGCCAAGGTGTTAATGGCTTGCATCTTGTTTCTGGGGTTCAATTCTGTTTTTAAGATTAATTTTAATCTTCTCCTATATTCCTTTTTTATTTTTCCCTTCATTATGTTGTTTTCTATTTTTTCTGACTCTTCTATTCCGAGATATTTATACGTGTGTTCTTGTTCTAACTCTTTAATTATATCTCCTTCAATTTCTATGTTCTCACTTTCTATTCTTCTGCCTTTCTTGAGTAGCACAAACGCACATTTGTCAAGCCCAAATTCCATGCATATGTCATTAGAAAACCTTTTTACGATTTCTATTTGTTTATATTTTTATGCGTATTTGACGAGTAGAGTTTCAAGTCGTCCATATAGAATAGGTGGGAAATTATTTTGGGTTTCTTCTCGTTTCTCGAATTTATACGATATCCATTCTGCAAACCATTAATTAAAGCACTCAGAGGATTTATGGCGAGCACAAATATTAAGGGAGAGATGGAGTCTCCCTGGAATATTCCTCGTTTAATTTTTACTTCTTCTATTTCCAAAGTTCCTTTTTCATAATGGAGATTTATATTAACTTTCCATATCTTCATTGCATTGTCTATGAATCTTATAATTTCAGGGCTAATTTTATATATTTTTAAAACTTCTCTGATCCAATTGTGAGGGACACTATCGTAGGCCTTTTTATAGTCTATCCATACCATACTTAGGTTTTTCTGGGCCCTCCTCGAATTTTCTGTAATCATTTTGTTGATGAGTAATTGGTCTTTAGTTCCATAACTATTTTTACAACATCCTTTTTGTTCTTCGCTTATGATGTTATTGTTATCCAAATGTCCTTGGATCCTTTTTGCCAACACTCCCGTAAATACCTTATATAAGGTTGGCAGACACGTGATGGGTCTATACTTTTCTGGTCTCTGGGTTTCTTCGCTTTTTGGGATCAGCACAGTTTCTCCAGTTGTTAACCACTGAGGAATCTCTTCTCTTCCATTTATAATTCTATTATAACAGGCGGTAAGCGGTTCCAATAGTGTTCTTATTTTCTTAAGCCATACATTTTGAACTCTATCTGGTCCAGGTGTTTTCCAGTTGCTACTCTTTTTAATTACATCTTCAATCTCTTTTTTTGTAATTGCAACATGTTCCATTTGTTCGATATTAGTTGTTTCTTGGCTATTCTTTATTTGCTCTAGCCATTCTGCTTGATTATTAAACATTCTTTCATCTTCATAGATTCCTTTCCAGAATCTATCCACTTCCTCTTTGGGAGGAGGGTTTGACACTTTTATGGAATCATTTCGTATTTCTCTATAGAACCTTCCCTGATCCTCTTTAAACATTTGATTTTGTTTTTTCTCTTTATCTCTCTTATCATACCTTTTAATCTTATTAGCCTTTGCTATTATTAACATCTTTCTACTTGCAATGGCTTGAGTTATTTGGTTATTCTGTACTGTGTTTTCTCTCCTTAGTATATTTTTTACTCTTCTTATAGTTTGTTCTGATGTTACCACACCACGTCGGTAAGCATCTACTATCGATACCTCTTGTCTTAGTTTACTTACTTCCTGTTGTAGTCTATATTTCCACGGTGGTATCTTTTCTTTGTTCTTGCTTTTTTTTTTTCCTGCTTTCTTGGTTTTGAATACTTTAGCTTTCATAAAGTCCGCTACTGCCCTGGCAACTGAATAATATAATCTATTAACCTCAGTCAAACTACAATTGTCTGGGATAATTCTTGGTAGTACTTTATCTGCTATCCTAGTATATTTCTCCATTTGGAACCAGTTTCCGATTTTTTTTATTTTGCATCTGCCCTGTATTCCCTTTATGAGGTCTTCATCTCTGTATTTTGCTATTTTTATCAGCATTTCCTCCTCTGAGCAAGATTCTTCGTTTCCTGTTTGGACATTCATTATTTCATTCATCAGTTCCCTTTCTCTGTCTGGTTCCAGTTCTTCTGTTGTATTATCCATTTTGATGCGTAAGCATGTGTCTTTTTAAGCTTCCTTTCTGATTACACTCATAGCTGCACTCAGAACATTTAAATAACTTTGTAACTCGATGCTTAAGCATATGCCGTTTTAAGGATCCTTTCTCATTACACTCATAGCTGCACTCAGCACATTTATATAATTTTATGTTTTCGTGATTAAGCATGTGTATTCTCATGTCTCTCTTCCAATTACATTCATAGCTGCACTCAGAACATTTAAATAACTTTGTATCTCGATGCTTAAGCATGTGCTGTTTTAAGTTTCCTTTCTGATTACACTCATAGCTGCACTCAGCACATTTAAATAATTTTATATTTTCGTGATTAAGCATGTGTATTCTCATGTCACTCTTATAATTACATTCATAGCTGCACTCAGAACATTTAAATAACTTTGTTTTTTTTTTTTTTTTTTTTTTTTTTTAAACTCCTTTATTAAGGGTATATATATTTTCCTTTATGGGATTGTTCGGGATCAAACCTTGATCCTAAGAACAACCCTCATAATTTTCCCTTCTTCGGTGTCTCATCGATACCCCAGCACAGTTCTTAGTATGCTTAAACTCTTCTTGATTACTGTCATACTCAGCTCCAGTGTGGATACCTTTACCGGGAGTCTCTCGAGATGTTTTTCTAGGCTCTTTTTTATTGTTCCCGAAGCACCCACAATCACTGGAACTATTTCAATTATATCTATATTCCACAATCTCCTTAGTTCGTATTTTAGCCTTTGGTATTTCATTTCTTTTTCAATTTCGTAGGCCGAGACTCTTCCATCCCACGGGACTCCGACCTCTATAATCAAGCATTTATTTTCAGTTTTGTTATAGATGACTATATCTGGTTTGTTATGAGTGACTTGTGCGTCGGTTGGTATGTTGTAATCATATAGTATTAAGACTCTGTTGTTTTCCTCTATATTGTTTGGGTTATGTTCCCAGTGGTTAACTGTATTTACTTCTATTTCAAATTTTCTGCATAATCTATAGTGGATCAGTCTGCAAATGTTGTTGTGTCTTTCTGTGTATGTGCCCTTCTGCAGCAAAAACTTACACTCAGATAGTATGTGACATACTGATTCCGACCCTCCACTGCACATTCTGCATTTGTCCGTTATGTTTTGCCCTTCTATGTGTTTTTTGAACCAGTTGGTCCTGAGGGCCTGATCTTGGGCTGCTAGGATGGTTCTTTCATCTTCACTTTTTAGCCATCCTTTTATCATTACTTCATTTGATTTGTACGTGTCAATGAAGGCTTCATCCAGTATGTTTTTATGGTGTTTGGCAAATGTGTGATTTTTCCATTGTTCTAGATTTGCTTCTTCTCTCTTCTCTTTGTATGTCATCTTAGCATTCTTTATTTCTCTCTCCAAACTTTCATTGTTTCTGCCTTCTCCATCAAATCTCACATCTCTTAGATAATCATTCATTTTTTTTATAATTGATGTTGTAGAAGGTTTCAAGTTTTCATGTTCATGCACCCATCCAATGAATCTTCCATCATTGCCCTTCAAATATTTCCCAATTCCTATTATTTCAGATTTGTATATTATATCTACTGTAGGTACTCCCATTCCTCCCTTTTTTCTTGATACATGTATCCGTGGTACACATTGGTTTTTATAGGTCATCTTATGTGCGTGCAGCATTTTTCTGGTCATAACATCCAGCTTGTTTAAGTCTTCCTGCATCCAGTCGATGATCCCAAAACCATATGAGAGTACCGGGATCGCCAAGGTGTTAATGGCTTGCATCTTGTTTCTGGGGTTCAATTCTGTTTTTAAGATTAATTTTAATCTTCTCCTATATTCCTTTTTTATTTTTCCCTTCATTATGTTGTTTTCTATTTTTTCTGACTCTTCTATTCCGAGATATTTATACGTGCGTTCTTGTTCTAACTCTTTAATTATATCTTCTTCAATTTCTATGTTCTCACTTTCTATTCTTCTGCCTTTCTTGAGTAGCACAAACGCACATTTGTCAAGCCCAAATTCCATGCATATGTCATTAGAAAACCTTTTTACGATTTCTATTTGTTTAATGGTTTCTTCTCTATTTGACGAGTAGAGTTTCAAGTCGTCCATATAGAATAAGTGGGAAATTATTTTGGGTTTCTTCTCGTTTCTCGAATTTATACGATATCCATTCTGCAAACCATTAATTAAAGCACTCAGAGGATTTATGGCGAGCACAAATATTAAGGGGGAGATGGAGTCTCCCTGGAATATTCCTCGTTTAATTTTTACTTCCTCTATTTCCAAAGTTCCTTCTTCATAATGGAGATTTATATTAACTTTCCATATCTTCATTGCATTGTCTATGAATCTTATAATTTCAGGGCTAATTTTATATATTTTTAAAACTTCTCTGATCCAATTGTGAGGGACACTATCGTAGGCCTTTTTATAGTCTATCCATACCATACTTAGGATTTTCTGGGCCCTCCTCGAATTTTCTGTAATCATTTTGTTGATGAGTAATTGGTCTTTAGTTCCATAACTATTTTTACAACATCCTTTTTGTTCTTCGCTTATGATGTTATTGTTATCCAAATGTCCTTGGATCCTTTTTGCCAACACTCCCGTAAATACCTTATATAAGGTTGGCAGACACGTGATGGGTCTATACTTTTCTGGTCTCTGGGTTTCTTCGCTTTTTGGGATCAGCACAGTTTCTCCAGTTGTTAACCACTGAGGAATCTCTTCTCTTCCATTTATAATTCTATTGTATCTCGATGCTTAAGCATGTGCAATTTTCTTTTTAGTTTCTTTTCCGATTACACTCTGAACTCTATCTGGTCCAGGTGTTTTCCAGTTGCTACTCTTTTTAATTGCCTTTCAAATTACACTTATAGCTTACACTCAGCATCATTTAAATAATTTTGTTTTTGTTTTTTTTTTTTTTTTTTTTTTCACCTTTCTTAAGGGTTACCATTTAATGCGCGGGCCCGAACCTCGGGCCTAAGCGCATATGGTTGTCCCGGCAGGTTCTTTAACAACCAAGAACCATTCTCAGTATTCTGGCGCTCTGTCGTATTATAATGGAGCTCATCTCCAACGTTGTTACTTCCACCGGTAGTCTTTCAATATATTGGTTTAAGCTTTTTTTAATTACTCCCATGCTTCCAATTATCACAGGGATAACCTCTGCTCTATCAATGTCATTCCACATTCCTTGTAATGAGTATTTCAGTCGTTCGTACTTCATTTCCTTTTCCCTTTCATATGCTGATACTCTGCCGTCCCATGGTATCCCTATCTCTATAATGTATGCCTTTCTTTCTCTTTTATCTTTTACAACTATATCCGGCTTGTTATGTGTTATAGGTACATCTGTGGGAATGCTATAGTCGTATAGTATTAGTGCGTGGTTATTTTCTTCTATTGCATTTGGGTTGTGTTCCCAGTATTTGGATGCTTCTATTGGTATTTTGTATTTTTCACAAATTCTAAAATGGATTAGTTTGCATATTGTATTATGTCTTTCGGTGTATGTCTTGCGTTGGAGAAGTGTGTCACAGCTTGATAATATATGGCTAACTGTTTCCGGTGATACTTTACACATTCGGCATTTGTTGGATATATTCTCTTTCTCTATCTCTCTCTTGAACCAATTGGTTCGTAATGCTAAGTCTTGTGCCCCTACAATTGTTCTCTCATCTTCTTTTCTTAGATTACCCCTGCATACTGCTTCTATCGATTTTTCTTTATCTATATACACCTGTTCTATAATATTTTTGTATTCCTTTGCAAATGCGTGCTCCTTCCAATTATTTTCATGTTTTTTTCTTCTTGCTTTTCTGTGCTCATTTCTTAGGTGTTTCATCTTTTCCTTCTTTGTCATTCCTTCTGTTGTTGGATCGTCGTTAGGGATATCATACTTCCGTAGGTAATCTCTTTTTTTGGCTGTTAAAGATGTTCTCATCGCTTTCCCTGTTTCGTGCTCCTTCACCCATCTGATGAATTTACTATCACTTTCTTCAATATAGGTTGTTAATCCGATCACTTCCTCTCTATATACTGCATCTATTTCCTGAAGTCCCATTCCACCTTGATCCCTGGGGACATACATTCTTGCCAGGCATTGGTTCTTATATGTCAATTTATGGGCGTGGAGCATTTTTCTCGTCTTAATATCTAGTTTGTTTAAATCTTCTTGGAACCAATCAATTATTCCAAACCCGTACGATAGTACTGGTACTGCCAATGTTCTTACTGCTTCGATCTTAAATTTGCATTTTAATTCAGATTTCAATATTAGTTTCAGTCTCTTCTCATATTCCTTCATCAGCTTTTCCTTCATTTTCTTATGTTCTATTTTTTCATTTTCTTCTATCCCGAGATACTTATAGGTGTCTTCCTGTTCTAGTTGTCTAATGATCTCGTCATCTATTCTGATATTTCCACTGTCAATTCTTTTTCCTTTCTTCAACTCCAGAAACGCGCATTTATCTAGTCCGAACTCCATTTGTATATCACTTGAAAACTTCTTAACTACCTCTATCTGTTCAATTGTTTGTTGTTTGTTTGGGGAGTATAGCTTAATGTCATCCATGTAAAATAAATGCGAGATGTTTTTTCCTTTCTTTTCATTTCTTGATCCTATTCTATATCCATTATGCAAGTTATTTATCAATGAACTCAGTGGGTTCAACGATAGTACAAACAGCAATGGGGATAAGGAATCCCCTTGGAATATTCCTCTCCTTATTTTTACATAATTTATTTGTATCGTACCATTTTCGTGATGTAGTTTAATATTGATCTTCCATATTTGCATCACTTTTTCCATAAACTCTCTTATCTTATTATTGATTTTATAGATTTTTAATACCTCTTTGATCCATGAGTGCGGCACACTATCATAAGCTTTCTTATAGTCAATCCAAGTCATGCTTAAGTTCTTCTGTCTTTGCCTGCTGTCTTCTAGGATCATTTTATTTATTAATAATTGGTCTTTTGTCCCGTGACTCCCCTTACTGCATCCTTTTTGTTCTTCTGCTATTATATTATTTTCTATTGTATGTTTGTATATTCTTTCTGTAATAATTGCTGTTAATATTTTGTATATAGTTGGTAGACAAGTAATTGGTCTATATTTCCCTGGGTTTTGTGTTTCCCCTGTTTTAGGGATAAGGACTGTTTCTCCTTTGGTCATCCACTCGGGTATTTCAGCTGTTCCGTTCAGAATTCTGTTGAAGCACTTTGTTAAAGGTTCTCTTAGTACTGTAATTTTTTTTAACCATATATTTTGCACCATGTCTGGTCCAGGTGTTTTCCAGTTACTGGTACGTCGTATCTTTTCCATCACTTCCCTTTCGGTTAGTGGTTCAAATTCCATCTCATTAATTTCTTCTATTTGGGGATTCCTTCTTGTTGTTTCTATCCATTCCGCCTCTTCATTATGTGTTCGTTGGTCTTCATATATACTCCTCCAGAATGCATCAAGTCTGTCTCTTTCAGGTGGTTTATCAACTTTTATATTTTCACCTCTCAACTCTCTATAGAACTTTCCTTTATCTGTCTGGTACATTTTGTTTTGTCTTTTTCTTTGTTCTTCTATCTTGTATGAGCTTAATCTTTTTGCTTTTGCTGCTAATTCTAGTTTTCTGCTGCTGATTGCGTGTGTTAC
>JABUQX010104447.1:12500-14508 GCA_015478945.1 Trachelipus rathkii | reverse complement strand
AACTTCACGCCCATTCTTATCCTCAAAGCCAAAAATCTAACTCCTCGTTGCTTTATGTTGTGCCCTCTCCAGCATATCTATGTCTTTTCTAATAAGGGTGCTAAAATTGTAGACAATATTCAAATACTGGCCTATCATATGTATTATACGACATTGTGAAAAACCAATATATATAATTAGTCTGCATCTGGCATTAATTTTCAATTTTTAACCCTAGACCCTAGCTCTGGGTTCAAAATCTTACAATGGAAACAATGAAACACAACACTAAAGAATGTTGCATTTTTCTCCTGTTAATCTCATCCTTTTCTCGTCATAAATTAATCCAGCACTGTTGAAAAATTGTTTGTATGTATAAGGTTTTAAAAAAAGTGATATATAAGTACAATTGTGAATCTGCATTAGCCTTACCTGAATTTGTTGTTTCAAAGAATTTTTGCTCTTTGAATAAGATCTCGATAGTCCTTAGATAACTAAGCCTCTTGGCTTTTGTAACCTAGCACTTAAAATCTTAGTTAGGGTAAATTTGATTGGTGAGAAGGTAAAGAGAATAGAGATAGATTGATAGTAAAAATATTTGAAAAGAAATGAAGAAATTTACCTCTATACCCTTTTACATTTTGATTAATTTTTGATTTCACAAGCACGACTAAATAGAACCGGTTTTGAATTTGAAGTGATGCTCGTTGAGATTTTTTAGTGAAAATTCTGGTGAATTATATTAACAGGGGACAAAAATATAAATTCAACTAAAACTAATATACTGTATATATAGCTAATAGTTTCTATATCCTAAAATTAAAATACTATATCCTAAAATAAAATACTAAAATGAGCAAAATAGAAGATATATATGTGAAAGTATATAATAGTTTTTATAAGTTTTATTTTATTTTTTATTTCTATTGAAGTTAAATCACTTAAATATACGAAAAAAATATAAAAAAATATAAAAAAAATAAAAAAATCAAAAAAATCAAAAAAATCAAAGAAATCAATAAAATCAAATAAATCATGATTTATTTATAAAAAATCAAGTAAAAAATCAATTGATTTTTTAATTTGAATTTTTTTCGTTGCCATTCCTTGCAAAATAGACGTATAGTAAATTATAGCTGCGTTTTCCAGAAAGCCCTGACTGCCAGCCCGGGCGGGGCACAAGGCGCATGATGCATCGTTTCCAGCGCCCGTTTGCGCACTTCTACGTCATGTTAACTGGCGGGCTGCGGAAGGATACTTTGTTTACAAAAAATTTCTTTACAAAACATGTGTCGGAAATGGCTGCAAAAATTTTTTAATATTTAGTTAACTTTTTATATTAAGGATACTAAAATATCGTATCATTCATAAAATAGATAAATATAAGTATAAGAGTATTGTTTACAATTGTCAGCTGATCCGACGGGCGCGCTCGGCCGTTTCCAGGTACTCAAATTTCCTGTTCTCTGATTGGTTAATGTAATTTTTTTCAATTCGAAGCGTTTCCGAGTCGATTTTGCACACGGTCTGCACTCGGGTTCTGGACACGCAGCTTATTTGACTTTAGATCTATCGATAATCCGATATCGATCTATCGATAATCCGATTATTGATCTATCGATAATCTGATTCACATTTCCCAAATGTTTTCTATCCCTACACGAACGAATAAAGCCTACGTTCAAAATCGGGTCTATATTAATTAAGCGTAATTTTTTTTTGTATTTTTTGTGAGAATAAATATTTAAAATATAAGTGAATCGATAAAAAAAAACTACAAAGAATTTTTTGGTATTATTTTTGTAAATTAGAAGTTTATAGTTTTTATACAATAGTTACTTTAATTTGTCACACGGGCTGCACTCGGGCTTCGGGAAACGCAGCTAAAGTTTCCTTCCGCAGCCCGCCCGTTTATTAATTCCCGAATTCGAGGATTTAACAACGGGCGCCTGACTGTGACGTTTACGTGACGTAGAAGTGCGCAAACGGGCTTGGGAAACGATGCATATGCGCCTGTGTGCCCGCCCGG
>JABUQX010104447.1:5000-7500 GCA_015478945.1 Trachelipus rathkii | reverse complement strand
GGTAAATCTAGATTTGAATCAGTATATATTTTCTAAAAAAAAATTTCCAGTTCAAAAGCAAACCTTTCAAGATGGGCAAAGTTAAAAATTAAAGTTTAGAAAAAAAGTTTTTTAAAAGGAAGAAAATTTTTAAATTTTTTTTTTTAGTGGCAAGCTTCTGGAATTTTGCCAGAAGCTTGCCACTAAACAATTTCTTAAAAAACTTATAACTTACCTCTCAAAACATAGAAATTTTTTTTTTTTTGAACTTCGACTCGGGGAATATAATTGCTAGAAAAGAAACTCAAATATATATAATACCCTAATAATTATATATATATATAGATTATATATATATATATAATATATATATTATATATAATAATATATAATAATATATTTTTATTATATATAATATATATATATATATATAACATCGGGTGGGGTGACCGGGCCCGCCATTTTTAGAGGGGTGATTCGGTCCACTCTAAAAGTCTTAAATAAAAAGAAAAATTTTTTTTTTTTGCTCATTCAATAGCCACACGGTAGTACTACAAGTTTTATTTAGATTGTCTTTAATTCTAGAGAGTTTTTATATTTTTAAAAAATATAATACAATTGGGTATAAAGATGCCTTCAATAGAGTTTCACTTTTGAAAAATGAGTTTTTTTAACTTTGTTATAAAATGAAAAATTGTGAATGGATTTTAATTATTTTTTCAGTGTATATGTACACTTGAGTATGTTAGCTTTAAACTGGCAAAGTAAATTTTTGTTCCAAACAGTACTAGTAGCTAAATCACGGGGCCTAACTTGGTCTGATTCACTCTGCCGTAAAAATTGATGATGGGGTGAATCGGACCACCATTGTTATTCTTATTTTATGTATTATTATTGACATTTTTATTATGTATAGCTAATTTAATATAATAAACATACTTATATTAAGTAAAAATTAAATTAAAAAATGAAATTTATATGAAAAATATGAATTCCCAAAACTGTCAAAATTTGTTCCACGAGAGGTATGAATCTGGCCACCAAATTTTTATTCTTATTTTATGTATCATTATTGACATTTATATATATTACTTATTACTAATTTTAGTATGATAAATAATTATTATATTAAGTAAAAATTAAAATATAAAATTGAATTTATACATAAAAGAGGAATTTAAACAGATGGCCCAATTCACCCCTCAAGAGTGGTCCGATTCCCCCCTCCAAGGGGAGTCTGAATGAACTTTATTTAAACTTTAATAAAACTATTATTATTAGAATTACATTATTATTTTTTTGTGTGCTTATGACCTACTATATGGCCTTGATTTTGAGAAAAAAAAATTCTAAAAAGTGCATTAGGGGAAAGTCGGGAGTCGAAGTTATACCTAAAGTGGTTCAAGTCACCCCGCCCGATGCTATATATATATATATATATATATATATATATATATATATATATATATATATATATATATATATATATATATATATATATATATATATATTATATATATATATATATATATACGGTATATATAATATATATATATATATATATATATATATATATATATATATAGTATATATAATAATTCAAGACACCCCGCCCTATATATATATATATATATATATATATATATATATATATATATAGGCTATGAAATCTGTATACCTAACCAAACTTTATCAACCTAGACTTAAAAGCTGTACAGTATGACCTATCTAGACGGATTGTCATTGCCGTAAACCTAGACCTAACCTAGATGGATTGTCGTTGCTGTAAACCTAGACCTAAACTAGACAGATTGTTGTTGCCGTAAACCTAGACCTGGTGTACCTAACCAAACTTTATCATAACCTACACTTAAAACGTGTATGGTACGACCTATCTTTGCCATGGAGCCTAGACCTAATCTAGATGGATTGTCATTGCTGTAAACCTAGACCTAACCTAGATAGTTTGTCTTTAAGTAAAAAATTAATAATATTTAAGTTTAATAAATAATCAACTCACAACTTATGGATAATTCCTTGCTATAGCTCCCAGGAAATGTTTTAAATTCTCATCTTATAAGATAGGCTACTAGGTTTACTACCCTGGAAACTTTCGTTATTTCACATTCTTTCTTACAGTTCTCACAAACCTTTTATTCTACTATCAAAGGAAAATGTTGCAATAATGCTAAAACTGTAAAATCATTTTCAGAAAGTTCAAATAAACCTTTTAAATTCATATTGTTCCCAAAAAAAAGGAACACAAAATGGCTCGACCTCACGCATCTGAGTCTAAAAATTTATGGTGATTTGTATATATATATATATATACTGTGTATATACGGTAATATATATATATATATATATATATATATTATATAATATATATATATATATATATATATATATATATATATATATATATATATATGGATAATATATATAATATATATATATATTTATATATATATATATATATATATATATATCTAACAGTCAACCCTGAGCATACAGTGCAAAG
>JABUQX010104446.1:20000-38942 GCA_015478945.1 Trachelipus rathkii | reverse complement strand
TGAGAGTTTAATCATATAAATAAAATTAATAAAAATTAAAAATATAATAAAAAATATGTGAGAAGATTTAATTAAAATAGAATATACTTAAAAGATAATATTTAAAATTAGTATTAATTATATTTATATATAGATTATATTTATTATTATTGTTATACTATTATTATATTAATATTAATAATTATATAATTTATAATTAATTATAATATTTATAATATTATCATAATTACTAATATTATATATATAATATTATTAAAATTAATAATATATTATATAATATATATATATTATACTATAATTATATTTATTATTTAAATTAATTTATTATAATAATTTATATATTTCAATATAGGAATTTATAAATTAATTTAAATGATATAAAATTATTTAATCATTTTAAATGTAAGTAATCAGCTTAATACTTTAATTTTATTTATTTATACAATTACTTAATTATCTAATTTATAATAAAATAAATTTTAATACATTTAAAATGTAAGATCAATATATAATAAAATAAAATATATATTAAATTATTATATATAATAAAAATAAGATAATATAATAATAATAATAATAATATTATTAAATAAATATATATCATAAATAAGTTAAAAATATTATAGGAAAATAATAAATAACATATAAAGTTAGAATTTTGGTAATTGAAACAAAACGCTTTCAAATATATTTAACAGTTAAGAAATGAATATTAATAATCAATAGTTAATCATAAAATATATAAAAAAGTAAATATTAAATAAATATAAAAATATAATATAAAAATAATTAAAATTTACTCCTACATATTGAAACGCTCAGATACTCTAATTCCAAGTCTAAGTTGATTTGATACCTATATAGGAATATAGGGATATAACTAATAAAGATCATAAGTAGATAATATATATAATGAATTATATTTAATATATTATATTATATATTTATATATATAGTATATAATATATATATATATAATATAGTATATATATTAAGTGGAATCAATTCCAGCTTTTTTGATAAAGTTATCTTTTCAACCAATTATAAGAATAAATTACAATAATTTTTTATTTTTCTCGGTCTGCGGACTCCATTCATCCTGACCATTGTTTTCAGCACTGTATCTATTTTGAATAAATATGTTCACGTACTCTCTGGACATTATTAAATAGTTTCCTCACGGACCCCAAAAAAATTTTTTTAAACATAATAGCGCAGTAATACATTCCCCTCCTCCTCCCGTTTCCCTCCCTACAGATATAGAATAACAACGATCGGCATGAGCCGAGATCCTCGAACTAAGTTTCTGCACATTATTGAACAGTTTGTTCAGTCCGTCTACCAGGATATACAAATTTTTTTTCTCCAAAATTCCTACCCACCCCCCCTTCCCTCCCTATTCCCCCTCGCCTCTCCACCTTCCTTTCATTCCTCCCGTACTCTCCATTCACCTCTCACCGTTCATCCCTCACCTCCCATTCCTTTCCCGCCAATTCCCTTTTCTCCTCCAGCCTTTCTTTTCCTTCTCGTCCCTCCATTACTTCCCACGCCCCCATGCCATCCGCGCTTAATAAAATATTTTCCTGAAATAAATTTTAAAACAGATCTCGACTCCGGCATCCAGCTTTCCTGCCTGGCTCCAGCTCCGACTCCAACTCCACTTCGAGCTCCGACTCCGACTCCCGACTCCAACTCGGACTGGACTCTGCATCCTTCCATGTTTAGGTTTTTGATACTTATCCCATCTATTTGAAGTAGATTATTGTCAAGTTTTTCTTTTATTTTCACCACAACTATATTATCTTGATAAAAAAATTTAATTATGAATCAGGATCCCGGCGCCTGAACTCCTGGCTCATAGATCTCGGATATCTAAGTTTACTTGTACTTTTTGGAAAAATTGAATTACAGCCACTTTTTTGTTTTCTGGGCATTAAAAATTTTTCAACGCTAAAAAAAGATTTTCTTAAAAAAAAATTCAATACCCATGACCGGCTCTCGGGATGCTCGCTCCGGTTATCACCACAAGGCTTCAGTGGCACTATTTTAAAATTGGTCAGCACGTTTCTGTCAATAAATTTTTCATCTAAAAAAATAAATTTCTGAAAAAAAAAAGTTATATGCAGAGAACCATGCTCCGAATTCGCGCTTCCGGCCCCAGGCTGCCGTCCCGGATCAAACTAAAGGTTTCGTCACTAGGATTTGAAATTGTGCAGTTAACGTCTTCTTGCGTATTAGAAAAAAATAAAATAAATAAAATAAATATTAAAAAAACATTATTCATACAAGGATCGGCTCCGCGCTCCGATCTGACTCAAGTTTTCTACAGTTATTGAAAATTGTTCAACACAGTCCATCTGGCTACATCTTTACCGAAAAAAATATTTGTCGAAAAAAAATCATTACTCCGACTTCCGACTCCGGACTTCCTCGACTCCGCTTCCGACTCACTCCGACCCTTCGATTCCGACTTCCGACCCGACTCGACTCCGACTTCCAACTCCAACTCCGAAACCGATCTGACTAAGGATTCTGCCCTATTTCAGAAATTTTCAGCACGTCTTCTGCAATAAATTACCCAGATACGGCTCGACTCCGACTCCGGCATCTCCGCGTCCGCTCCGGACTTCGGCCTTCGCTCCGCTCCGCTCGGGCTAGCCGGCTCGGCTTCTGGCGGTCTGTCTTCGGTCGACTAGCATTACTGAACTAGTAAAATCCGAAGAAATGGGCTAGAGGTGAGAATATGAAAAAAAATTAATTGGAACTCAATAATTATGAAAATAAAATATTTTTGAGCCTGACCGGAATTGCAAGTTTGACTGGGAATTTACCTCTATAAATAAATTTCTGTCATCTAAAAACATTATTATTTTTACAAAAATAATTGCGCATGTGAAAAAAAAAGAAGGGGAGGGAAAAAAAAAAAAAAAAAGGAAAATTTTTTTGAAACTAATTTAAAAAAAAAATACAAAAATCTTAGAAAATATTTGATTTGCATTCAAAATGTAGGTGTTCTAGTTATTGGAAGTTCCCCTTACAAGATGATGTAGATAAAAAATTAATTATCGTTATGTAATTCGTACTCACATGTATATGCAAATTGTATATATTTTTTTTTAACAAAAATATCGAGTATACATCGAATCATTTTTACGCGGCAAATTTTATGTCGAACTATAAAGAGGACAAACATTTGCATGTTTTCATAAATAATAAATATATAATAATAAATAACTAATAAATAATGAATAACATACAATAATAAAAATAATAATAATAAATAATAACTAAATAATAATTAATAATAATAATAGATAATAATAATAATAAATACATAACTATAAAATAACTAATAATCAATATAATAATAATAATAATAAATAATAATAATAATAATAATAATAATAATAATAATAATAATAATAATAATATTAATAATCATAATAATAAAAATAATAATAATATATAATAATAATAATAATTAAATACATAAATAATAATAATTAATAATAATAAATAATAATAATAATACTAATATAGATTAATAATAAATAATAATTAATAATAATGAAATCAAGTAAAGTATTTCCAGATTCAACTATTCAAACATTTTAGGAAGTTTAAATTGACCTAAAGGTTTATTTGTTTTCTCATGGAATAATAAATATATAATAAATATTATGATAAATTGAATCTATAAATAATAATATTAATAAAGTAATCAATAATAATAATAAATCAATTAATAATAATAATATAATAATACTAAAATCATATAATAATTTTAATAATATTTAATATAAATAAATTAAAAATAATAATCAATAAATACTAATAACTTAATAATAATCAGACTAAAACTTAATAATATCACATAATAATAAATTAAATATAATCAACAATAATAAAATAATAATAGTATTCATTAATATTATTATTATTTGTTTCTTTTCATATTATTTAATCATTTTCTTATTATCTATTTATGAAATTTTCTTTAATCAAGATTTTTATTATATAATTTCTTATTATATATTATGATTATTATTTATTATTTTAAAGATAAAATTCAATTGATTTTATGTATGATTAATAAATTATTGTCTATCTTTAATAAAAAAAAAAGTTTAGGTACCCTTCCAAATTCGTATATACCGAAGAGAATTCCAGACAGGTACACCTAGCTAGTCAAGCTTTATGCAATCATCAATCCGAATGAATAAATGGAGAAATTAATAATGTTTTGAAGATCATCGTGGGAGATTGCTGGAACGTGATATGATAGGAAGTTTGGAGTTATAAGTATGAATCTTGCCTTATGAAAAAGCCAAGTTAGATATAAAACCTATCTTGTAAACATCGATTGATTCTTGTCATACTCTCACACGAGGCATAATGATATAAGTAATTTTCAGATTTCAACATATATATTTCCTTAATTCAAATTTGCGATGGACTGTATGAGGTACAAACAAAATTATTAGCAGCCAAAAAAATATTTGTTAAAATTTTTATAAGTCTTAGAGTTCGCGCTCCGACTCCAGCGCCTCCGACAATCCGGCTCCGGCTACACGGCTCCGGACTCACAGACTCCAGCTACTGACAAACTGTAATTCATAGCGACACATGATATAGAAAAATAATGTATATCAGTAAGTATCTGAGACAAAAATACTTTAAATACACTACAACAAAAAAAACAAAAATTATACTAAGAAGAAAGCAAATTATAATAATAAACATAGAATTCTCGACTCTGCTACACTAGAACATATAGAAGCCATAGAAACATAAATTATGAAAAATATAGATACCAGTACGAATAATCTAGAGCAAACAAATAATATATAATATAAATTCCTCACATAAAACATATAATTTAAAAAAAAAAAATTAATAAATACAAAGAAGAAAAAATACACGAGCAATGAAATCCTTTTCTTAGCAGTAAGGTTTCGCTCCAGAGCTCCGCTACCGGCTCAACGGCTCCAGGCTCCGGCCTATCCAGGACTCGGCTCGCCATCCTGTTTCTAGCTCCAGTACGGGGCCTTTCGGCTAGAGTTCATTAATCAACCAATTCTAAAAAATTGTCTCAAAAGTAAACAAAAATATAATAAGCAAATAATACATTATACCAAATAATATAATTCCGACGAAAAAAAATTTAAATAGAAACTAGGATAACCGAAAAAATATCAGCCATCCAGGCTATCGAGCTACAGGCCTCCGCGCACGGTATCCGGCTCAGACTAATAGACAATATTCTAAGCAAGAATAATTAGAAAAATCTACATCAGAACCTTTAGATAACTATAATTATCGCCATATAAAAAATCTTTGAAAAATTTTTACATACCAATGAATCCGAGCATTTGGCCTCCAGCTCTGAATCCCGGCTCCAGCTCAAGCTCGGACTAGTTTTGCCCACTCTTGAAATATAATTCAATGCACGCTCTTCTCGAGATAATTTAAATTTTTCATCCTAAAAATATTTAATATAGTTTTGTAATCCAGGAATACCGGTCTCCGGCTCTGGCTTCCGGCCTTCTGGCTTCAGGCTCGCTCCGAGCCTTACATAGAAATCCTGTACTAGAATATCCGAGAAGAATCGAACCAAATTCCTATCCTTGCAACTCGCCAACAGCTACGCCGATGGGCCGTTCGCACTCCAAAAGCTAGGGGGGGGCAGCGTTAAATTATAGAGCTTATTATATATATATATATATATATATCATAGATATAATTATATTATTTTGTCGAAGAAAATATATATATATAATATAATATATAATATATATTTATACGTATATATACTATAGTATATATATATAAGGAAAGAAACTAATTAAACTAGAAACATTTGTTTGTGTGAATAATTAAATGATTAATATTTCAAAAATTTATTTTTATCAAAACAATAGAAATATCGTATTTAAATATTCAATCGAGAAAATTGTTCTGTGCTTTTTTTTTATTGTATATTAAAAATGTAATTTCTCTCGAGGCCAAAGATAATTAGAGATTGAATAAAATAACATAATTGATCAAACAAAAATCATAGCCAGCCCGTTTACTTGGTTCTTTCATAGTCACACATACAGGAAACTAGTAAGATATAACGGAAAATCGTAGCCAGTCTGATCCTACGCAGAGTACTGAAAAAGTGCTCTACTGTTACTAGTGGTGCATGGCTGCGCGAGTAGTATCATCAAAGCCTTTTTCGTCAACGGAAAGAAGGGTTCAGTTCTCCTTTAAGACTTTGGAGACAACAAGTTCTTTTATTTCTTCCCTACTCAGTTTCTTGTCCTCTCAAATTTTGTACACAAAGTTCTAGTTCTTCTTCTATGCCTTCAAGTGGTAAACTATAAAAATGAAGCTGTCTTTCATTTTAAACTCATCGATTGTTATAGTAGCATGTGGAAAGAACTGTAGATATGTTCAAGGCATCAAGCAGGTGTATTTTCGTAGAAAACCGTAATTCCAAAGAAGAAGTTATAGAATCCACAGATAGTAGTTATTTAAAGGCAGTCTTCTCCAGAACCCGGGGATTTGCCTTGCTTGATGGTTTGCTGCTGGTGCGTCTACCTACAACAATCCGGTTGGTATATTCAGATCAAGTCCAGTTGCTCGGCGATTGATTAGCTTCTTTTAACACACTTCATCGGTGATTTTTCCTTCATTTTCCGATGGCTCCTATACCTTATACCAAAAATGTGTTGAATGTGCTGTAAGGTTTTGACGATATCCAACGGTCTTGGATTGGCCAGTATTAATCTGGCTCTAAACATCGTTAGAGTACTTCGCATTCAATATCATAGCCATAATGAATGACGACTTACATGCGCTGAATGCAACTCGAAAAGCGCTTTTTCCTGTGCCGCGTAGTCTCTTCAATGGATGGTTTTTAATCATTCGTACCAAAGTGCTCTGAAACACACTTCTGAATGCACTTGTGTAGTTTTAGACATCTGGTCATGGCGATAGCTTGAGATGTTGGGCATTAATTTTCTTCTCAAGACCGACTAGCGAAAAAGCGTAATAATGCTCTTTATGAGTAATGCCCACATCTTAAAGTTTATAAAATGTGTTAAAATCATTTTATTTTTAAGATTTAGTTTATGTGAAGAGCAATGAAAGCAATTAATGCTCTTTTTAACTTTTCCCCAATATTGCTTGGGCACACCTCCTTCTAAGACAGAGCTATCCGTCAGTAACAGCCATCGAAACCCAGGCCCACTCAATTCTCAGGTTCCAGTTCTTCGTCGTGACAAAATCGTCAATACCTTTCGCAATGGTTTTTGCGTCAAGTGCTTTCAGTTCTACAAAGCCAATAAATTCTTTGCTCATCGGACTCTTTTTGCGGAATAGCGCAAACCATGGATAATTGGTTCTTTCCAGAAATATCAGCGTTTCATGCTGCTATGTAAGAGCATTATATCGCCACACTTCCTTTGCCTTATTAACACTGCTTTCCTTTATAGTAGTACCAAACATAGAGAAATGATCTGATTCTGAATTGTGAACTGATTGGTATGTGGCTTTTCAATGACTGATCTTCGGAATGTCAATGACTGATCTCCGGCATCATTTCGTAAGCGGCAACAAATCTTGCAACACTCCTCAATATTGATGTTTACCCCGAAGCGGTAAATCGCGCGTACGAGAAAATGTCACAAATTATTGCAGGATAAATTTTTTATTTGCTTCTATGAATTTTCTTAGAATGCTGGTTAATTTGGATGTCTTACGGCACGTCATGCAGGAACAATCTTGCACGCTTCAACAGGCAGTTTTTATGCCACTCTGTGTTTGTATGTTCCTTACAAGCACATGAACTCTTTTATATTTAGTGAAAAGGTCTATTTATTAAAGAGGCCTAGGCCCCTCCTGACGGAACTTTAATTTTGGTGAAATAAATAACAACCTTGGCAAAATCTCCTTATTCGCCTGGAGTATGTGCAGGCCAAGGTGAAATATGTCTCGCAACTCATTCATAATTGAATTTTCTCTTTAAGTGGGTAGCATTTTTCAAAAATTATAGGTCTTAGTGGAATCCAACACTCTTTCAGAAAGCTGTTTCTTTTTCCTCAGTCGAAATCATAGATGAATGTCCAACGTATCTACCAATGCCATTTTTCGTGACTGTCATCTACTGAACAAGCTAGCTCCGAATCTTGGACCGCATAATCTTGACGTCGTCGAGGTGCTGGCCCCTAGGGTGTGGGTTATATACATCATGCAAATATGCCGAAGTAGGAGGGATTGCCTCTTGTGTAGTTTAGTTGACTTATTGGTCTCTTCGTAACTTTTATCACTTCGTGCTATGGTTTATCAGATAGCTTTTTCAATAACTGCAAAAATAGGTTATATAGATACGTAAAGTATTTATATATATACTGTATAAGTATCTTACAGGCAGACTTTACTATTATATATATATATATATTATATAAGGAGTATATATATATAATTATATTATATTTATATATATATAATTATACTATATATATATTATATTAGTATATATATATATATATATATAATTAATATATATATAGTATTATATATAGTATACTTTATAAACTGTACAATATATTGTTTATATCTATATAGTTTCTGGATTCAACAAGTAAATGTATGTACGATGGTCATCCTAAAGTGAATTTTAATTAACATTCAAAGATGAACAGACATTTTTTATTTAGATGCAAAATCTAAGATTGAAAACCAATAATTTCTGTGTTGTAATGAAAAAGATAGTTTTTATTAAATGAAACTAAACCTCATATGGACGAGTAAGATCATGTGTTGCAAAATCCCTACTTTTTCAGGACTTATACACAAAATATTAATGTGATATTAGGGTAAAAACGTACGTACCAAGGAATCTCGTAAATCCATTATCTGATGAAATTGAAACTATAACTTTACACTGAGGGCGTCACGGAGTGATAAATACATTGGCACTTTTAATCTTAGACAGTTGATACAGAATTGCAAATCCGACATGATCACAAATTGAATTTATATATACCTAGCAACATTAAAAATATCATAGAATATAAAAAAGTCTTATTTACAAATTTAAAGAGCATATAAAATGAGTGAGAAGACCGTAGCACCGTCAAGAGAAATGTGAGAAATGACGATTGCAACTAGCCTTTACGCGCATAAACTCGTACATATATATAGTAATTATATATTATATAACTTATATATTTATATAATTATATATATATTATATATATACTATAGTATATACTATATATTATATAATAATATATATATATATATAAGTAAAAATACATGTATATACTATTATAAAACACATAAAATGTTTATTTATATATATAAAGTCTATATATTTATTATCTATATGCATTGTTATATAATATATAGCTAATTACATAATATTATCAGATATAATAGTATTCCAGGATATATATATGATATAATACTAGAGTATATGTTATATATATATATATAATATATATATAATATTATGATATATCAGCAAGTATACTATATATATATTATATATTAGTATATATATATAAGTATATATATATATATCGTAAAACGTACTTAACAGCCACCCGACTGGACGTTGGATAAAAAAATCGCAGGTAGACTCTATACGAGTAAACACTTCTAGGGGAGGCAGTGCCCGCCCTGCCGCGAACGCCCGTGAGACCGCCATGTATATATAATATGCTGAACTACGTATACTATAAAGTAATATATATATATACTATAAGGCCTTATATATATAAATATAGATATTATATATATATAAAAAATATATATTATATATATATATATAATATAAATTATATATATATATATATATATATATATATATATAATATATATATATATATATATATATATATATATATATATATATAATACTGTATATAATTATATATATATAGTATATATATATATATATATATATTATATATATATATATAATTATATATATATATATATTTATATAGTATATATATATATAATATATATATATATATATATATATTGCATCATGATCATCATCATCATCATCATCAATCACATCATCAATCATCATACATTCATTCATCATCATGCATCATCATCATCATCATCATCACCCCATCATCAATGTCATCATCATCACTTCATACATCATCAGTCAATCCATCATCACCTCTATCGTCCTCAAGACTCGGAGGCAAGGGTGCGTAACATATACCGGATAACATAATAAAATAGTTAGAAGAAATGAACCGCCGTAGAAAAGAAAAGCCCAGCTTAAGGCCGCTCTTTATACCAATTGTGAGAACGATCGTCCGCAAGTCAGAAAAACATCCACCCTAAGACGGGCTTCACGGGACGCATGGGAGGGAGGACTACGACTATTATGACCGTAGCTGATGTAGATAGATTGAGCTGGGTGGTTTCCATTCCTGGGGCTAGCTTTAACTCATATCCTCCTCACTAACCCACACCATTCACTCCTTATGCTCACGTTTCTTCTCGCCTCTGCAAACTCACATTTCTCTCTTCCAGGCATTCTTTTCTGACCTCATTCCATTTTTCTTACTGTCTCCCATTCCCGTCGATTTCGACTACACTGTACGACTTATACAAGGTTTAACCAAGCGCGTCTGGCCAAACGGATGGACAATTACCTTTCCACTAATGACAAACCATCTCACGATTACGCTTTCATTTATCTCTCATTTACGCCCCACTTCTCCACACCACAACAACATGATCTATCTTGAAGTTTCTCTTTATTAATCATCATCTTGAAACTCTAAACACGCCACTAAGATTGTCCACTGAACACAACATTTAAATTTAGATCTATACCTCTCTCTGCCAGAAGCATAGATCTCCACTGATATTCATTAACACGGTAATCGAACATTCCCCAAGTAAGACCTAGCGTGGCACTGAACACTTAGTCCTTTTACCTCCACCAACGATTTAACTGCACCAGCCCCCTTAGTGCCATTCACAATTTTCCTACTACACTACATGCATCAGAGCGGTCTCGTCTTTCAACTTTGTCTCAAAATTGAAACAATGATATCCTAAATATATACATATATAATCTCCAAGAGTCAATTTAACACTTCTTCTCTGTATTCATACCATGTCTGCTCTCACATCATAAATTGTCACAATCTGAGATGGAGATCACATTGCGCTACTTCACTAGCATTAACCACTCATATCTTACTACTATTGATCTACACTGTTTTACATATTTATAAACCTATCTTCTTTTAGATGCCTACACCACAAATCTCTCTAACTAGTCACTGGCTACTCAAAATTACTTCTCAAATCAGAATCTGTCTTTCACTAATTCACAAAAAGTACAGATTCAATCCTCATTATTAGTATAAAGTATAGGTCGTAATAATCCTCCGATCTCATCACCATTATTCTTCTACTCATCTTCTGATAAACTGCGTTCAGTACTATTTGCAAACGAACGATACTAAATATAATTTCGCTCTGTTTATCATGTAAACTTCATACATCACTCAATTTAAGAATATTGAGCCACTTGCCTATGAAACATATGCACACATGTTCGATCACTGAGAGAGAGATCAATCACTCCCGCCAGCTCATCACAAATTAGAATAAATAATTCAAGAGAGAGCAGACTATTTATATCTTACAGAGCGAAAATTCCCGTATTGAGTCAACATACTTATTAATCAGATTCTATTAGAAGAAGATTACTGACCTGGTTAGAGAACCCGATATCTGAACTTAACTTACCTTAATAGACCATTATATGAATTTATCATCTATTATACCTATTATAATCGAATCATATGTGCATACATATTGACTATAATTAAAATTTAATTTCACACTCATATAATAATCACATCTCACCATCAACTATATATCAATATCCTATAATAATTCTATTATGAGTTATTTCAAATGTAATGTAATTTTAGATTGAACTTTTTTAAATATACAGTATGGTAATATATCTATCTATACTATCATTTAACTATGAGATCTATCCTCATTTATTCTATCTTTATTTATTCATTATTATGTATTCTATTCATACATTCACTCATTATTTACTCGAGAATTATTTATTCACGTATTGATTATTATTATTACTATCTACTCTTATTGACCAGAAATTTAATCATATCATATATTTTACAACACTTTTATACAATTATTAAATAATATTAATCTATTATTATTATCTCTAATAATTATTAATTTAATTATTCAATATATTATATTATTACTATTATTTTACTCTTCAGTTTATCAGTTATTTCTTAATATATAATATTTAATTATTAATGTAGTATACTATAAATTGACGCTCCTCCAATCCATTCATTCATTCATGGTATCTATAATTATTATTATTATTACCTTTGAAATAAAAATCTGAATTAATCATAAGTTAATAACAACTAACTACTACTACTACCACAACCTTTTCATCTATTGCATTCTACTGTTATATATAATTATTATTTATTTTATTATTATATATAATTAAATTATTATCTATTATTATTATATTATTATTAATTATTATTCATTATTTATTAATTTATAATTTAATATTAATTTATTATTGTATTTATTATATATATTTTATTTATTATTTATTATTTATCCTTATATTAAATTAAAGTTGTTTTAGATTGTAATAGGTAATAATTCTAATATGAGATGTAGAGTTATATTGTAGAGGTAATATTGTATATGATATAGAGTTCTTGAGTATGAGGTATGATTTTAGTTATAATATACTGAATTTGATGGTTATGAATAAGTATAGAACGTAAGTATAAAGTAAGTATAAATGGTTTTATGTATTTTAATTGAAGTAGAGAGAATATCTAGTTCACTCTCGGTGTGATTAATGTAAGATTATTGCAATAAGAATTTGAGTGTAGCAGCTGGAAAATATGTATGAGTGTAAATAGATTTTTTTTTATTTTAAGAGTTTAAATTTTAATTAATGAGTTATTAAAAAGTTCACAATGTGCTAAGCAAGTTTGAAGTAGATATTTATAATTAGTCTCATTGATTATTATATTATGTGAGTTAATGTATTATATAAGTTAATATTATTGTTGGTTATGAGATATATTATTATATTGAGTCACATGAATATAGATTAATTTATTTCACTTGTGACTTAATTAAATTACTCTATTTTATAGTTTAGGATATATTTTAAATGATGTACTTAATTATTTATGATATAATAGCGCTAGTGTCTTTGTCTTTGATAAAAATATATTACTTATTTTAAGTTATTTATCTATATATTATTATTTGTGTTCATTTATTATGTATTATGATTAATTCATTTATTAAGTTCATATAGGTTTAGGAATATTAAAATGTGATATTATGTATATCATAAATTAAGATTAATTATGTGTTCAGATGAGATATCAATTCTATATGTGAGTGTCGATTAGTATTTGAGTTGTTGATATATTAGTATAATAACGTATAATGTATAAATTTATGGATTATGTAAACTCTGTAATATTTTTACATTGAGATGATTTTGATTAGTAATTGATTATAAATTAAATTGTGAGATCAAATTTATTATATGAGATTATAATTGAAATGTATAGTTTTAAGTATGTTGTGTTTAGAGAGTTCATATTGAGTTATGTAGAATAGTATATGGAATTTGATTTATTTAATATGATGTATTCGTGATTGTAATGTATGTTAATTTATGTGTGATAATTTGTTTAATGATGTGGAGTGATGTATGTTTATAGTATTTTTATGTACTGAGTGTACATCGACAGAGAGATTTGAGGAAATATGAGAGCGAGAGAGAGCAAAAGAATGGAGATAGATATGATATTGAGAGATAACCGAAAGAATGTCTGCGAGGAGTGAACTGAGAGTTTTGGCAGGCGGCGAGAAAAAGTGCATAATGAGGAGTAGAATGGCAGGCGTTTCGTGAGGGTGTTTGTTGGTGGCCACGCTGGCCGCACAAAGGGATGAACCCCGAATTGAGCGGAAGAATGCGCATAGTGAGGGTCCGTCGCGTCCGTGAAAACCTCTAGGGGTGGATTACTGTGCGGCGAGTTTCCCACTAAAGGATTATACCAAGGGAGCAAGGCTGGACTTTCTGTTTCGACTTGTGTCAATATTCTTCTACTACTTTTCTCGTGTTTTCTGGTACATGTCTGACGCACACGTACCCTCAGTCTATGGAAAACAGGTGGTTGCTGATTGATGATGATGAGTCTACTATAATAAATACGTAGACTATATATAGTAATGATACATATATCGTGTATATATATATAGTCTATGATATAATAGTATGTATTATATATATATAATATAATAGCAGAACAGGCCTTCTTACGGTATATATACTGAATAATATAGTAGATTACATATAGTATATAATATAGTATAAATCTACTATATTATAGGATATACTATAGTATACCTATACATATATATCAATAGCATATATATATATATATATATATATAGTAATATATACATGAATGTAGTAATAATACTATATATATACTAACTATATAAAGTATATATTTAATATATAGTATATATAGTACTACTAATATATATATATATATATTTTTAGCAGAGATAAACACCATGCCACTCAGCGGCAGAGCCGCTAATCAAGAGGAGGTGTACTCCACTTAAACGTCCACAGGACGAAGCCAGCCGCAGGAGTCTATGTATATTCCACCAATAGTAGCAATTAGCTCACATTCTCCCACCCCGACCAGTTGCGACCTGGGAACTCGCTTTGTTGGGCGAGTGGCTTCACTAACACTGATTGACCTTTTAATAAATACATAAATATATTTAATATATAACCACGTATACTATATATATATATATATTATATATATTAATAATATAGTATATATATATATATATACTATATATATATATATTATAATTATAGTTTATATAACATACATAAATACATAACATAAACGGAAATCAAAAAAAAAAAAAAAAAAAACCCTAAATACATTACACATACACAACATATATAATAAATATAAATTCACTATTATTAATACTATCACTATCATTACTATCATTATCACTACAATCACTATCATGCACTATGTTTTAATACTAATATTGTTATGCCTACACATAATTTCACATATATTAATATTATTTACGCTACTATTCACTATATTAAAAATTTTCCTTAACTAATATTACACTGTATTATTTTTTATTATCACACCATTATCTATCATGCACTGTTATTACTATACTATGTTTAGTAATATATTTCACTATTAATTAATATTATTACAATTTCAATAATAATAAAAATTATCTTAACATTATTATTATTTATCAACTATCACAAAATCACTTGTTATTACTTATTGTATGTTAAACGATATAATCAACACTATTACGCGGAAGAGATAAATGTGATAGAAGGGGTTTCAGCCCCTGCTATCCCAGTAGGATGCAGAGAATTTGGAAAATTTACTTCATATAACTCGACGATAGACTTGGGAAACGCAGCTCCATCGTTCGTTGCATTTAGTATTTTAATAATTCTTCTTTATAATGCTTTATATTTGTATTTAACTTAATCCAAAATAGCGCAAAGAAATGATTTCAAATTTTTTGCTCTCCAACCAGATTACAAATGAAATAAATCTTAAAAGTTTGAAATTTTTAACGTTTTTAAATCCAAAATCGTAATTTCTTTTTCCTTGAAATTTCTAGCCACGATGAATGAATCAAATGCTGTCCTTCTCTCTCTCTTCTCTGTAAATACTCCAACAAAATCTTCAGCAAATTCAAAGATTGGAGACTTCATCTCTTCAACAAATCGCCTCTGACTATCCTTCTTTCTTTCCAATCTCTCTCTCTCTCTGGGTCCTCTTATTTCGCCTCCCTCTGGTTTCCACTGAGTACCAGCAGCTTCGATATAATATAATCAATATAATATAATATATATGATATTATAGTACCTATAGTAATATAGTAATAGATGATATATACGTATATAATATAATATATATATAATATATATATAGTAGTATTATAGGATGCGCTGAGAGGACAGAGGTGGGCTCGCGCCGCGCTCGCGCCGCCCGACCGGCTGTCTACGAATGAGCATCGTGGGCCGGGCCGCCAACGGCATAGGCGAACCTACAACAGTGGACACATCCTACGCCGGTCAACACAGACGGGCGACCAACCCATCCACTGAGACGCTAGTGAAGATACCGGTCCAGAAGCACAACACGCCGACCAGGCCAGTGACCATGGCCCAGTTCACCAGGGCTATATATATATATAGGTATAAGTATATAATATAGTTAAGATATAAGTATATATATTATATATACTAACTATATTTTATTATAATTACTAATCATACTGATAGTAATAACGTAAATATCATATACCCCCCATATACTATAGTATATATATAATTTAGGACGTATATAACTTATCAATATATAGTATATAAGCTAGCTATTATAGGCTATATTATATGACATACCCTTTACATTCAATCACATGGAAATTTTATTTAGAATGACATTTATAACAAATATCAATACGTAGAAAATGATAAAAGATAAAAAATATTGGCAAGTTAAAAATGCAAAAAGTACTTGCAAGTACCAACCACAAGTACCAAGTACAAAAGGCTCAGAGGACAAGTACAAGTACAAGTAAGTAGTGATGGTACATTTTGCCAAGTACAAGTACAAGTACACAGTGTACACAAAATGAACTTAAGTACAAGTACAAGTACAAGCTACTTGTACTTGAACCCAACCCTGCTATATTTATCACTTTAAATATACTATATGTTTACATACATACCAATAAAGCATATGACGTAAGCATATATAATATTATATATATATATATTATATATATATATGTAGTATAGTATATAATATATATATATATAATATAGTATATATAATATATAATATACTATGATATATATATATTATATATTTATTATACTATATATATATATATATATATATTGATGGTCAGATTTTTTTAATGCTCACAGTATGTAGCTGGAGAACGGCGGTCCTACAGTAAAACAATTATATATTTGGAATCACCGAAAAATTTTAGGATGGGATTTAATTTTTTTTTTTTTTTTTTTTTTCTTCTCTTCTGGAAGTAATATTAGAGATGTAACGATTAGGAAATTTTAGTTTGACGCAAAGTTTGCACCAGTCGGGGTCTCTCGGCTCCCGGTGGGACGACGGGCGGGACTAATCCCTCCTCCGGGGATGGTCTCCGACCATCCCTCTTTGGTCTTGGGTGTCGCGGGGTTCCATAGCTCAACCATCCCTCGGTCTGAACCGTCCCTCTGTCCGCCCGTCGGCGCGACCCCTAAAAAATTTAACACCTTTCCAAAAAAAAAATACGAAAACTTAAAATAAAATTTAGGGGGCTCCAGCCGACGGGGGACAGAGGGGGGAACGTTTCATACCCCGGAGGGGATGGTTGTAGCGAACCCCCGCGACACCCAAAGACCAAGAGCGGCGGGTTCCGAGAACCGACGGGGGGACAGAGGGGGGATTAAGTCCCCCCGTCGTCCACCGGGGAGCGCCAGTAGGAATTTGCCGAAAAAAAAATAAAAAAAACCCCTTTTCACCCCCCCTGGGGGACCCCCACGATCTATTTTTTTGTGCCCCCCGGGCGTTTTTTGTTTTTTACCCTTAAAAGGGGCGGTTTCTTTAATGAAAAAACATTACCTTTAGTTTCAAAAAAAAAAAAAATTATAATATGCATAAGACGGAAAAAAAAAAAAAAAAAAAAAGTTAAGCCCATCCTTAGAATTTTTCGGCTGATTCCAAATATATGAATTTTTTGTTGAGCTGTAGGACTGCGAGAGAAAACAAAAATACCTACATACATTAAAAAAAATCTGACATCATATATATATGTAGTATATATAGTATATATATATATATATATATATATATATATAATATATATATATATATATACTATGATAATATATATATATATATATATATAATATAAATATATATAGTATACTAGGTACTTATATTACTTCACTATATAAGGTATATATATAGATATATACGGGTACAACTACTATTGCGTTCCTATGTCATATTTACGTTGATTAAATAAACATAAAAAATTAAATAAATGAAGTTTGAAAAATTAATTTCTTTGTGCGTTACTCAAAAAAGTAGTTCTTTTATCGTTATTCCGTTTTCCTGAATTTTTTCCTTTACCTAAATAAAAAATTAGTTACACCTTTCCAATACTAAATTATTTTGAGAACCACAGTTTACTTAAGGTTGAATAATATTTTTTTGTTACTTGATCTTCACCTGGCTCTCTCTCTCTCTCTCTCTTCTCCTCTCAGTCTCTCGTCTCTCTCGTCTCTCGTCTCTCGTCTCTCTTCTCTCTCTATATACTATTAACTGATAGCTATGATAATAATATAGTATATATATATATACTATAATATATAATATTTACTATATAAGTAATATATATATACTCACTATATACTATACTATATATATACTATATATATACTATCTATTGATATTCAAAAAGGAAAATTTTAAACTTTAACAGGCTCTAACTTTTTCTGAGTGTACTGCATTCATTAATTTTTTTTTTCCCTAGACAAATGAAAAATTTAAACAAGAACTGTAGAAGTAGATAACTAAATTTCATGACTCAGAGAAGCGGGTCATCCAGCTCACAAAACCATAATATATATATACTATATATATATAGTAGGATATATATATACCATATAGTTATATATATATAATATAACTACATTATATTATAATATATATATATACACTATACATATACACTTATAATTATAGATATATACCTACTATATAT
>JABUQX010104446.1:10000-15000 GCA_015478945.1 Trachelipus rathkii | reverse complement strand
ATTGATTATTATTATATTGTTAATTATGGTGTGCTATTGTGATAAAATATTAGTTATGGTTATTTATTGTTAACTATTGTTATTATTTAATTAAAAACTGTTATTTGTATTATTATATTTTATTAGTATTATTATTATATTATTATTATTATTTATTATTATTATTATTATTATTATTATTATTATTATTATTATTATATTATTGTTATTGATTATTAATTTTAATTTTTAGCTCATAATATTATTGTAATTTTAATTTATGTTTTAGCTGATGATGGGTTTGGATAAACTCGAAACGTCCTAATAAATGATATCAAAGCTTCTGTTCGTCTTTTTATTTCTTATATATATATATATATATATATATATATATATATAATATATATATATATATATTATATATATATATATATATATATATATATATATATATATTATAATATTATAATATATATATATTTATATATATATAGTATATATATATTAATATATTAATTATATTATATATAATATATATACTATATATATATATATATATATTATATATATTATAGCCGTATATGGAAACGCATGGCCCGCTCCGCACCGCACAACAGCACAACGCAAAGCACCGCACAGCACCACACCTAGAAACGGAAGGAATTGCTACATGGTATCTCCCTCAAACTTGACACCTCCATAAGGGTGACGTAACCTCGTCGCTGAGGAGGTTACGTTGCCATGCATCCCTGAAGGGGGATGCTGGCCCTTAAAAATGGGAAATGATCGTTGAAGTCTGAAATCTGGAGGAAGGATTCGGAGTCGGAGTCAGAGAAGGAAAGAGTCGGAGAAGGAGTCTGAGTCAGAGGAGTCGGAGTTGACAACTGCACCGGTGATGGAGTCGGTGCTGTGCTGAGTTAATAAATATTCTTTTAATCCCATATTGAGATCAAAATATATGTTTATAAGGTCAGAGAACTCGAATATGAGGGTTGTAATTTCGTAAAGGGTGTCAGGGGTGTCAGGGGACCCCCCGGAGGGGGTCCAAAAAACAATTCAGGGAGCACAAAAACAGAAGAAGATTGAGGAAGGAAGAAGGAAGAAAGAAGGATGGAGAAAGGAGACTGGGAAGGAAACAGAGTTGATAACGGCGCCGGTGAGGGAGGTGGTACCGGGCTAAGTTAGTAAACATACGTTTAGCATCAGACTGACATTTTCTATTTTTCAAACTCATTTTTATCTTTTGAGACACGGCAACTAAAATAATTCGTTTCGCTATTTTTATTTATTTATAAAGTTTCATTTTAATTTATTCTTTGTGTTTAATTTTTGTTTTCAATTTAAATTTTTTAATTTATTTTCAAATTTTTATTAATTTATTTATTTTTTTTATTTATTTGTTTTATTTGCTTAAAACATTTTGTTTTTACTAAATTTTTATGCTTTTCACGTTTATATCTAAAAAATTTCGTTTTTACACACCCTAAAGCAGTAAATCAGTTAAATCAGTAAATCAACCCCCAACCTACCCCTCCTTTACCCCTCCCGTGATCATAATAGATCTATTGATCATTGATCGATTGATGTAAGTCATAAACTGCTATTAAAACTTTAATTTTATTTGTTTAAAGTAATCAGTTAATCAAACTACCAACCACCCTCACCCTCCTGCCCACCCGTGATCTATTGATCTATTGATATATTGATCGATTGATCTATTGTGATTTAAGTCAATATTTTGTATAAAACTTTATTTTAAATTTGTTTAAAAATATATTTTTTACATGACAATTTTTCATCTTACTTATTCCTAAGCAGTAATTCGACCTACCCAAACCAATGAAAACTTGCATTTTTACACACCCTAAAATAGAAAATCAAACTTCCCTCCCCACCATCCTCCTACCCATCCATGATCAATTAATCTATTGATTCAAGTCATATTTTTATTATTTTAAACGTATCTGTTTACATGTCATTGGTATTTTACCTAACATAAGTAATATTAACAAATATTTTTCATAATCTTACCTAATTATCAGACAACAACTTATATTGTTAGGATAACAAGTAGTTTAACATTCAATAAACAAATTATACCTGAACTACAATTTAATGCTACAACAACAACCTAAACATATGTTTTTACATACCCCTAAAGCAGTAAATCAGTAAATAAACACCACCCCTACCTCCCTACCCTCCTGGCAAATCCATGATCATATTGATGTATTAATCTATTGATCATTGATCTATTGATTCAATCATTTGTAATTACATAACACAAAGCTTTATTTATTTTATTTCCATTTTCTTTTAAAAATATATTTTTTACCAAAGTTTTTATTCATTTTATATTTATAACTTAAAAAATTAGGGTTTTTACACCCCTTCCTAAAGCAGTAAATCAGTACATCAAATCAACCCTTCCTTCCCTCCTCTCCCCTCCGCCCCTCCTTCTACCATCCTATGATCTATTGATCTATTGATTCAGGTCACATTTCGAGTATCATTTCGGAAAAACATAGTATAAAAATAAGTTCTTTGATAAAATATCAAACGAATATATGCTATCGTAACAAAGTTTTCACATTATAAAGCTAACATAGAATCATCTGAACTAAGAATATTAATGTAAAACGACAAACCTACACCACCATACGCAACGAATAAACTAATAACATAACAAAGTTCACACTTAACAGTGAAGTAACTAACACTAGCATATAAAAAAAACGGACCTACTCATACTTTGTCAAGGCAAATCTTTAAACATTCATGTTAATTCTACTTAACATGGTAATATTTAACAAAAATTTATCATAACTTTCTCTAATTATCATACAGACCAACGATTATATGCTAACGTAACAAAGTTTTTACATAAATTTTGTAATAATTTTTAAATTAAATTATCATAACCTTACCTAACTATCTTATCCAGACGAATAATTGCAAACATAGCAAAATTTTATCCAAACAAAATAAAAATAAGTTCTTTGAATAAAATATCAAAGTAAAGTGTAATAGTTTACTGATCCTAAATCAGTAAATCAGACCACCAGCTCCCCCTCCCCTCCCCTTCCTCCCACCCTTCCATGACCTATTGATCTATTGATTCAGGTCACATTTCGAGTATCATTATTCGGCCAAAGTTGCTATAAAAATAAGTTTTAATTACAATCACCGAAATTATATGCTAAAGTAACAAGTTTTCAACATTAATATAAGCTAACGATAGCATTACTCTGAACTAAGGAATATTATGTACAAGGACAAACCTAACACACCTTACGCACTAATAAACTACTAACATTAACAAAGTTCTAAACTTAACAACAGTAAAGTAACTAACTCAGCGTACAAAACGTAACCTATTCACACTTTTTCAAACATATCTCTAACATATCAATGTTAATTTTACATTAACATGGTAATATTTAACAAAAATTTATCATAACCCTGTCTAATTATCATACTGACCAACGAATATACGCTAACGTAACAAAGTTTTTACATTAACATAGTAATATTTAACAAAAATCCATCTTAACCTAACCTAACTATCATAATACCAATCGAATAATGGCAAACATAACAAAGTTTTATACAAACATAACATAAAAATACAAGTATCATTTTGGAAAAACATAACAAAAATAAGTTATTGATAAAATTAGTAAAGTGTAATATTTTACTGATTTTAAAGCAGTAAATCAATAAATCAGTAAATCAAACCATCCGCCCCCCCCTCCTCCCCCCCCACCCTTCTATGATCTATTAATATATTGATCTATTGATTCAAGTCATATTTTGATTATCATTTTGGATAAACATAACAAAAATAAGTTCTTTTTATACTAACCAACGAATTTATGCTAACGTAACAAAGTTTTAACATCAATTAAGCTAACATTTCATAGCCTGAACTAAGAATATAATGTACAACGACAAACCTAACATACCTTACGCTCAAAATAAACAGCAACATTAACAAAGTTCCATACTTAACAACAGTAACGTAACTAACATTGAATACAGAACGTAACCTGTTCACACTTTCTCAAACGTATCTGTAACATATCATTGGTATTTTTACCTTAACATAGTAATAATTTAATAAAATTTATCATTAATTCTTACCTAATTATCATACAGACCAACGAATAATATGCTAAGGTACAAAGTTTTCAACATCAATTAAGGCTTTACATATAACCTGAACAAGAATATAATGTACAACAACAAACCTAAACATACATCACGTATGGGATGAATAATCTGCTAACATTCACAAAAGTTCCTTACTTATCCAAAGTTAAAGTAGCTAACAAGACATACAAAAAATTCAATGTATCCCCACTTTTCCCAACATATCAGAAACAGCTAAAGCAGTATTATCAAACAAAATTACTTAACCAGGTGTCCAAACTATTTCAAAAGATTACCAGCATTCTTGAACTATGAAGATTACTTACATTCATCAAAGTGTCACTCATATCAAAGTTATAACCATCATTTTGACTATGAATAAAACGTGGAACATTAACAAAATCTCATTCAACATCTAAAATAAACCTATCGTTTCATTTACAGATCAACAAATAAACGCTAACATAAGTATTTCCGAACTAAAAACATTATAGTACATAACATATCTGACATAACATTATGCGTGAATAAAACTAGTCGACATTAAACAAAGGTATGAACAATCTTCAAGCTTACTATAGACAAACTGGCAGGTTTGGCAACAGCGCATCATACAGAGGCGATTTGGCAAACTGTAAGCTTTCAAATATTTTATTATTATTATTATTATTATTATTATTATTATTTATTATTTATTATTATTTATTATTATTATTATTTATTATTATTATTATTATTTATTATTATTATTATTATTATTATTATTATTATTATTATTATTATTATTATTATTAATTATTATTTATTATTATTATTATTATTATTATTATTATATTATTATTTATAATTTTTATTATATTATTATTATT
>JABUQX010104446.1:5000-7500 GCA_015478945.1 Trachelipus rathkii | reverse complement strand
GGAGGGGGTCCCCCAAAGAATGCATGGTGCACAAAAACAGAAGAAGATGGAGGAAGTAATAAGAAGGAAGAAGGAAGAAGGAGAAGGAAGAAGAAGGATGGAGAAGGACAGACTGAGGAAGCAAAAACAGAGTCTGATAACACGACACCGGTGAGGGATGTTGTACGGTGCTAAACTTATAACATACGTTTAGCCTCAGACTGACATTTCTATTTTCAAATCTTATTTTCTTTTTATTCACGTCAACTAAAATATATTGTTTGCTATTTTTATATTATATTTTTCATTTTACATTTATTCTTTCTGTTTAATTTTTGTTTTCAATTTAAATTTTTTAATTTATTTTCAAATTTTTAATTTTTTTTTATTTATTTTTTTAAACAAAATTTCTTGCAAAATATCTTTTTGCTAGGTTAGGAAAATTATGTTATTGCTTTTCCACATTTATATCTTTAAAATTTGCTTTTACACAACCGTAAAGCAGTAAATCAGTAAGATCAAAACCACCCAAACCTACCTCCTTACTCCTCCCGTGATCTCTCTTTGATCTTTGATCTATGATTCTCTTGATCTCAAGTCATTATCACCATACCTAAATTTATTAATTTTTTGCTTTTAATTTTCCATTTCTGAACATCTGGTTATGAATAAAATACCCTAAAGCCAGTTAAAATCGGTAAATCAAAATACCAAAACCACCCTCCCCACCCCAGCGCGTACTCTTTTGATTCATTGATCTATTGATCTATTGCATATATTGATCTATTAATCTATTAATCTATTAATCAAATATTTTGTATATAAAATTATTTATTAGTTTAAAATATTATTTTTACTAAAATTTTATGTTTTACATCCCAAAGTTATTAATCAGTAATCAAAATACCCAACCTACCACCTTCCTACCCATCCATGATCTAATGATCTATTGATCTATTGATCTACTGATCTATTGGTTCAAGTCGTATTTTGTAAAATCTACTAAATCATTTATTCTTTTTATGTTTATAACTTTAAAAAAACCTTGCATTTTTTTTTAACCACACCCTAAAAACGTAAATCAGTAAATCAAACTTCCCTCCCACCACCTTGCCTACCCATCCTATGATTTCTATTGATCGATACTATTGGATCTGATTGATTCAAGTCATATTTTACTAAAATTGTCACGTTCTTACATATCATTGGTATTTTTAACTTAACATAGTAATATATAACAAAAATTTATCTATTACCTAATTATCATACAGACCAAACGAATATTTGTTAAAACGTAACAAAGTTTTCCACATCAATAAAGCGTTAACAATAGACCTTTGAAACTAACAATATAACTGTACAACAACAAACCTAACATAGTTTACTATGACCATTAAAATCTGTAAATTCCGAGTAAATTAAACCACCCACCCTACCCTCCCTACCCTCCTACAAATCCATGATATATTGATGTATTGATCAATTGATCTATTGATCTATTGATTCAAGTCATATTTTGTATTACATAGCACAAAGCTTTTATTTATTTTATTTCATTTTCTTTAAAAATATACTTCTTACCAAATTTTTTTATTCATTTTATGTTTATAAATTAATAAATTAGCGCTTTTACACCCCTCCTAAATCATTAAATTAGTAAATAAGTAAATCAAATAACCCTTCCCTCCTCTCCCCTCCCCTCCGCCCCTCCATCTACCATCCTATGATCTATTGATCTATTGATTCAGGTCACATTTCGAGTATCATTTCGGATAAACATAGCATAAAAATAAGTTCTTTATGTGCTAACCAAAGAATATATGCTAACGAAACAAAGTTTTTACATTAATAAAGCTAACATAGCATCATCTGAACTAAGAATATAATGTACAACGACAAACCTTACGCACGAATAAACTAATAACATTAACAAAGTTCCACACTTAACAACAGGAAAGTAACTAACATAGCATACAAAAAACGTAATCAACTCATACTTTGTCAAGCATATCTCTAACATATCAATGTTAATTCTACATTAACATGGTAATATTTAAAAAAAATTTATCATAACCTTCTCTAATTATCATTCAGAATAACGAATATATGCTAACGTAACAAAGTTTTTAACATATTTTTTTAATAATATTTAACAAAAATTTATCATAACCTTACCTAACTATCATAATTCCCAACGAATAATTGCAAACATAAAGTTTTATCCAAACATAACATAAAAATAAGTTCTTTGAATAAAATATCAGAGTAAAGTGTAATAGTTTACTGATCCTAAAGAAGTAAATCAGACCACCAGCCCCCCCCCCTCCCCTTCCCTTCCTCCCACCCTTCCATGACCAATTGATCTATTGATTCAGGTCACATTTCGAGTATCATTTCGGATAAACATAGCATAAAAATAAGTTTTTATGTACCAACGAACGAACGTATTATGCCTAAAGTACAAAGTTTCTCATTAAGTATAGCTAACATAGCATAACCTGAACTAAGAGTATAATGTACA
>JABUQX010104445.1:20000-24914 GCA_015478945.1 Trachelipus rathkii | reverse complement strand
AAATTATACTTCGAGTTCTTTCAAAGGAAAATCCACTTTTAAATCTTAAATCTTCCTTAAGCTGGCAGGCCCTTCAATATATATATATATATATATATATATATATATATATATATATATATAGGTAAACTTTAAAATATCTATCATATCTCAAATACTAAAATAGGTACAAAAAAGATGATAACATATATGGAATCTCGTATTAAATTTGTACGGAAAATGAAAAAAAAAAAAAAAAATTATTTTTTCTTTTTTTATATCTCTAAAACTACGATAGGTAGAAGAAAACTAACATATATGGAATTAGCGAGTGAAATATGTATGATAAAAAAAGGAAAAAAATTTTTTTATACCAATAACATTTTGGAATCAGCATATGAATTTTTAGGGGCTCGGACTGACCGGTGGGACAGAGGACCAGAAGTCCCCGTGATCCGGGAGGCGAGAGACCCAAACTCTTTACATCATTCTGCAGTTTACCTGGGGTATTCCTTTAGTTAAAAAAAAAAAAAAAAAAATTTTCCAATTTTTTTAGCCATATTTCATATCCTCATTGTAAAAATGTTATTATTTTTCTTTTTCACCTATCTTATTTTTGGAGATGTAAAAAAAATTTTTAAAAAAATTAAATTTTTTTCTTCATTTCCATACAAATTTCATACCCTCTGATTCCATATGTGTTATCAGTTTTCTTGTACCTATCTTAGTTTTGAGATATGATGCAGGGTAACTTCTTTAGTTTCTGTATATATATATATAAATATATATATATATATATATATATATATATATATATATATATATATATTTATATATATATATATATATATATATATATATATATATATATATCTCTCTCTCTATATATATCTATATTTTATGACTCCGTCAGTTTTGAATTTTTTTATTTTTTTAATATATTTCTGTTATATGATCCTAACAATCAATTTCAGTGGTAACTGAACATGATTCAAAATATATAGGACCTTTTCAGTTTACGACTCCGTCAGTTTAATTTTTTTTTAAAGGAATACAGGGTAAACCACGCAAAGATGGCAGGAGTGGTCTCGGCCTTCCGGAGAACACAGGAGTAGGACTATTCCCCCTCGGGAGGGTCTCGGAACCCGGCTCTTTGGTATTTGTGTGTGCGGGGTTCCCTTCGCCCCTCCCACGGGGGTATGAACGTCCCCCCTCTGTCCCCCGTTAGCTCAAGGCTAATTTTTTTTTTGCCGTTTTTTTAATTTTTACATTTTTATAATAAGCCTTATACGCTGATTTAAATATGTAGTGGTTTTCTGTAAGTGTCATTACTTTTGAATATTTAATTATGAATTTTTTTTTTTTTTTTTTTTTTTTGTTTGTGTAATAAGCTTTATACGCTGATTCCAAATATGTAACTGGTTTTCTTGTAAGTATCGTACTTTTGGAGATATTTCATTTTTAAAAAAATATTTAAACAAAAATGTGATTTTTAAAATTATTTAAAAATACTTCGAACTTTTGAATCATGTCCATTACCACTGAAATTCATTGTTGGTATCATATAGCAGCTCAATATATTAAAAAAATGAAAAAATTGAATATAAAATATTGATAAAAATATAAAACCATATATATATATATATATATATATATATATATATATATATATATATATATATATATATATATATATATATAAATATATAAATATCTCTATATATATAACCTTTTTTAAATGTAAAAAAAAAAATACAAAAATACTGAAAAACATTCATTATAAATATATTATGATTGTTCACAAAATGTGGTAACATCGCCACATACCCATTTCAAAACATTTTTTTTTACAAAAAAAAGTTTTTTCAGATTGAACTATACTCATTACCATATCCAAATACCATGAAGTAAAATTAGAGAAAGTCCTAAATTCTAAACTAGCAAAGTTAAATGAAGATAAATGGTTAGGTCTACTATAAAAGATACTAAATTTATTGAATCAAGATTTAATTTGAGCTAGAAGGCTACAATGGAGAAATATCCTACAATACAATCTTAACTAGACCACCACCAGATTAGCATCAAAATTCATAAAACTTAGAATATGAAAAGTGACCAATGCTATGCTAAACATACACCAATTAAAGTACATAGTCTAAGCTTTACAAACCCATCTGGCCTAAGATAGTTTAACAATTATCTTTAGGCCTATGGTTTATAGTCTACCTTAATCATTTTGGTGAATTTACATAGGCTACCATAAATCCCACAATACAATGCTTCTGCACATTTCCAGTAATTAAATATATAGCCTAGGACCTAGTCTAATTAAATAAATAAAGCCTGAATAAATAGGCCTAGTAGGCTACACTGCAAAGGTGGTGGTCCAAAACAAATCATCAAATTAGGCACGCAGATTCAAAAACGAGTAGAGCCTAGCCTAAATTCGGTTAACTGGTAGAGGAATAAAACCATATTAGCCTACATGTGATTGCAGCCTATCTGGATAAAGATGTGATAAAGAAAACCACCTTCTAACAGTTCCTCTTTTGTTCCATCATAATAGATGCATCCTAATAATATAGTAAAACGTTATTTTATGATTCAACATTATTTGCTGTAAACTAATAAAAAAATATTTAATTAGGCTAGCCTAAAATTTAGTTTATGAAAATAAAGTTAGGTCTATACGTAATGGTATATTAATTTTGAATTCCTTACATGAAAACAAGTCACAAATTATGTATGTATATAAAATCAATGATATCAACATAATCTACAACAAAATTAACAACAAATTTAATATATATTAGCTAATATTAAATCATAAACTATGATTAAATTACGCAAATAATTAAAGTCGTTTGCACCAGGCGGGGCAAATTGAATCAACCAATGAAAATATCTCTCTAAAATTTCTCATTAAGTTGCACTCGATTATGCTTTCTTGAATTTGGGGTGTGTTCGATATATATATATTATATATATATATTATATTATATATATATATATATAATATATATATATATATATATGTTATATAATATATATATTATATATATTATATATAATATTAAATATAATATATAATATATATATATATAATATATATTAAATATATATATATTAATATATATATATATATTATATATAATATATATATATATTATATTTATATATATAATAATATATATAATTATATATAAATAATATATTAATATATATATATATGGATAATAATTTAAAAACCACTATATTTAATTAGAAGGGGGGAATATTTAAAAAACACAAACTAAATTAAAATAACTATGCTGACGTTTCGTTCAACATTACATGTTGACCTCTTCGGAGCAAGTAGAAGACTGAATTGATTTTCAAATTTTTTTAAACTAAATAAGATGCGAATGCGACAAGCACAAGGTACAACTAAAAACCAACTAAAATGCACTCTTTCTATGAACCTATGTACCACAACTTTTTCTTCCACATACCCTTTACTAGCACTCTTCCACATACTGCCTATAATCTTTAAAAATCTCATCTGTATATACTACTCCCTACCCTCACACCTCCTCTCCTAAATTCCCGTCCCTCTCACGTCTCTCCACCTATTCTCCTCTACATTATTTACCTATTCTCCTAAACTCCCTCTTACACACTATCTCCTCCAATTTTTCCACCTTTATCACTTCTACTCTCTTACTCTCTATTTTCTCTCACCCTTTATCCTAATCGTTCGTTAACACCTCTCCCCCCACCCTTATCCTAGCAACCAACTTAATAAATAGTTAGATTATTCCGCATAGTCTTGTGTCGGACCATCGTCTCGCGTCCATTCCCTTGTATGCCCTTTCATTTATTTACTAAATATTTCTATTTTTATTCTTTATTCTTTCTTTTTTTATTCTTATGTTTATATATTTCTTTCTCTCCTCGTCCTTCTTATCTTCTTTCTTCCCCATTCTTCATCATCACATCTCTATTAATCTCCTTAGTACTTGTTCCCCCCTTCCCTCTTCCCGTTTATCTTTCACTCTTTTCTCAAAATGTTCTATACTTTTGTTATCCTTTTTCCACTTTTTTTTTTTGAACATCATGTATTCCCTTTCTTCTACTTCCATCATCTTCTTTTGGGCCTTGGTTGCACTCAGGCAACTCTTATACAGATCTATACTCTCCATTATATACAATTCTCTCCCTAACCTTTTGGCTTCTGTTTATTACCAATGGTCCTTAGTTGAGTCTCTTTCCCACCACGCTGGCTCACCTTCCATCCGTGATTCAAATCTCCAAAACCGCCAGCATATGTCGTTCATTTAGCTGTGGGTATTTACTTGTATTTTTCTTTTTGGTTTTTCTTGGCTGGGTGCTATTTTTCCGGGCTGATGGGGTTACTGTTCCTTTACTTTGTGTTCTGTCTTTCTGGTTGGGCGATTCTTGGTTTTGGTATTGTTTAGCCGGGTTGTTGCCTCCCGACGGGCCTTCGCCCCGTCTTGGTCCTGCAGGTCTGCTGCCTTTTTTTTGTCGCTTGTGCTCTTTTTGGCTTCTGCCTTCGTCCGCACCCGCTTCCGTTTTTTCTCGTTCTCACCCTTCTCGCTTCGGCCTCTTTCTTTCTTTATTACTTGGACGGGCATGTTTGCTCCAGCTGGTTGGGTTTTTCTTCCACAGCTGGTCTCCTTTTTCTGTCTCTCGCAGGCCTCGTTAGGTCTTTCTCTCTCTTTTTCTCACGCACCGTCTCCTCACACTCCCTGTGTAGGTGCTCCCGAACTTTCCCAACACTCATTCAACTCACTCCAAAATCTTTCTCTCTCCTCCTCCCCGCTCCATTCACTGGTGCATATGCACATATAAAAACCCACATTTCCCCCCCGAATTTCACTTTTACCCACATTATCCTCGGACTCACCTGGCTGCACAACCTTACCTTATCCCACA